>VZTI01002864.1:303076-435122 GCA_013397865.1 Struthidea cinerea | reverse complement strand
AGCAGAGCGCAGCGGGGCGCGGGGCGGCCGCCGCATCCATGGGTGAGTGCGAGGGTATCAGGGCTCCCTCCCGGAGCACGGGGGGCTGCTGCGCCTGGTGCTGTAAAAGCTCTGTCACAGCGCTGACTACGGCAGCTTGGCATCTTTTTGCTGTGCTTTAAACTACCGCAAATGATGCAGAGGCCATTTGTTTTTATTAAACGCTGACTACCTTTAGCAAGTCTGAAGGTTTTGGAATAATTAAAGAAACTTCGAGGAGACTCTTGTTTCCGGAACTTCCTTGGGTGCTTTATTTAACAAATATGCGGTGCAGGAGTCTGCAAGATAGTGATGCTTACGTTCCTGGTGATGCTTCTTCCTTCCTGTGTAGCTGTGGCTTTTAGTCCTTAGTAAATCCTGAGTTTGTCCTACATTGCCTTAAGCTTGGTTAAGGCATTGGGAGTATTTCATGGGTTGTGTGGAATGATGTTCTCCAGGCGTTTCTAATCCAGGCATGTTCTGAAGGAAGCAAGCATCTAAACACTCCGTACCTGCCTTTGAGAGGCATCTGGGCAAGAGGGAGTCGAGCCCCTCACTGGGGGTTATCCCGTTCTCATCTTCCAGTTGAGTGGTCTAATTCCTGTGCTGTCACGCAGCACTTAGCCAATCTCTGCTATTACAGGGGGCTTATTTTCTTCAAAAGATGGTGCATTTTTAACTTATGTTTCTCTGTAACAAAGATAAATTAAGCCCCCCCTTAAGAAATTAAGCAGAAGGATGCTCTTGGTTTTCCACACGACCTGTCGTAAACCAAGAGGGTTTGAGATGCTGGGGCCAGGCAGGTCTAGTCATGCACAGAAGCAGAGCTCTTGACACTTCCAAGAACCTTAAATAAAGGTCCCAAAAAGATTTAAGTATCTTCAGGACTAGGAAGAAGCAGCTGATGCAAGGCATCCTGAATGATGCCATGTAAAACATGCTTTAGGTAGCTAATGTGTAGGTCAAGGTCTTAGGTTCTAAATTTATAGATTCTTTAGATTAGCCAAGGATTCATCTTCCTTTGCTTCTCTTTAACATTTTTAGTTTCAATTAGCAATACATGTGTGGAGGAGGAGAGTCTTTACTGAAAGCACACCAGAAAAAGACACTGTGAAGATCTGTAGCTGAAATAACCATTTTGTGGGGGCTTTTTCCTTGTTTTTTTGAGTTTTTTCCCCCTTTCTGGGCTAATTAAACATCCAGTTCTCATAAATGCTATGATTCTAATTCTTTTCAATCATAGTGTCCCCTAGGGCACAACAAAGGGTTTTCTGGAAGTTATGGAAAAAAAATGAACATATTGATGTGTGAGATGGCATTCACAGAAGAAGTGATTATTATCTAATCCTTCTTTTTTGTTTGTTTCTTTAGACTATACATTTTAATAATGAAAACACACTTAACTGAAGTTCAAGTATCTACATCATATATATTTACCCACAGCTTACAGGTCTGAAAGGTACAGTATACCTGATCACCTAGATAAGGCAGTTCCTTCCCACATCAAACCAAGTACAGTTTTCACTGGATCCCTGCTGCAGTCTCAAGCTGTGGAAATGCTTTACATGATTAATTTTAGAAATGTTACATTCTCATAATCTCTTTAAATTTAGAATCATGTAAGTTGAACTAGTGTTAACAGATGAGAAAAGTTTCTTGCTGCAGTGGTGCTAGATTCCAGGGATTTTTTTCTGCACACATGGATGTTATAACAAGGTAAAATCCAAGCTGTAGGGTTGTTGGATTTCTGGATTTTACAATATACACGACTTCATTCCTGAACATTTTTATAACAGGAATGCCATTTTTCTTTTTTTTCATGTGACTTTTTTACTGTTATTAAAGTGAAAAATTGTCATGCTACTTAATTTATTGTTTTAAAAGAAAATTACCAAGAAAACATGATGTTAGTGTCTAAGCAATGTCCTGTTGAATGTTTTCCAATATCATATTTTGTGGGTTTACTGTGACTTTTTAATCTTTTTTATTTTTACCCCATTACATGTTTTTAGGCTGGATGAGGCAGTGGTGAAAGTGGAGGGGAAGGAGCAAGCAGCACATGCTGTGGGACAAGAAGCATGCTGCAGTCTGGTGGTAACACAGCTCTGCCAGCTCATTTCCCTGGCCGGCCCTGCATGTGGTGCCATGTGATCTCAGAGCTGCCTAATTCCCTCATGATCATCACGTGTCTTTATGCTCCCTTTGATCCATCAGAGCAAGGAACTTTTCTGTGGCTTTGCCTCTCTAGTATTTATGAGTACTTCTTCAGATGCCACACTGAGGGAGCAAAACTCTGCCTCCAAACAATCATTAAGAGTACTGAAATATCCTACTTGAAGTATCTCCCAAGACAACTTTCTCAAAGAGATAACCAAAATTAATTACCTAGATAATTACAACATTAACACTAGCAGGAAAGCAGCTCTCGCCAGTGTCTCACACCTCTAGGAATTCTTTGTAGGTTCAGACATCTGATGCTGCTGAATGCCTTTTGAGATGCCCTGGAATATCCTGTTGGGCCTTCAAGCTGCTCTTCTAGGACAACACAGGCCTTCTGCACATCCCAAGTAACATCAACCAACCCCCTGTGATTGTTTGGGATTCCTTATGATATCCTGAATAGAGGACAAGTGAACTCAGCAATTTAGCTTTAAATGTCTATGAACAGCTCATAGTGCTCTAATTACACTGTGGAACCTGATCAAACTCACTCCACGGAAGACACCCAGTGGCTGCTGCACCACACTCCTCATGCTCCATTAATTGCATTTACCAGGGATGAGATCGAGCTGCCTGAGTGCCACCAGAGATGTCCCTGCACATCCTGCCTGGCCTCCAGATTACACTGCAGAAGGGTATGGATTTTCCATAGGCCTTGTGTCAGCCCCATCTAGGTGCCCTGGACACCATATGGCATCTCAAATGCCACTAGACAACCTACATTTAAGCAAGTAAAGCTTTAGCTCTCTGAAATGGCAGCTTAAACACCGAGCTTAAACCTATAGGTACCTATATTTAGGTGGGCTAATCTCCCAGGAATCTCAGTTCTAATGCCCTCTAACAGAACGTAGAATAGAGCTCTTTCTAGTCATTGTATTGGTACCATCATTGTTGCGATACATCATCCAGGGAACACCATGCATAAGACTTATTTGAAACAGCTTCAGATTGCACTTTGTGCCAGTTATACATTGTTAAGAATTTAGTTGCTATTTCCATTGTTTCTTCAAGATGCATATAGACTGGATATACAGTATTTCAGTCCTTGTTTTTTGTCCTGTAAATTGGAAGAGGAATGGTTGGAATTTTGGATGTTGGTTTGTTTTCTTTTTTTTCAACAGCGATGCTACAAAGCAATAGAAATGTGTCTTTTTATGGTAGCTGGCAAGGTTCTGATCAGCAAATCCTGGACTTGCTGTTTTCCATGGCTAATGGACACGGTTTGCCACAGGGTGAGAAAATCGATCTCCTCCACCAAGGCTGCCAGGACAACTCCTGCCTTCCTGAGTTCACACGAAGACCATCCAGAATGCCACCACAGCTTGCCTGATGGACACTCCTGACGGACAGACAGCGTTCTTTGCGTGCGGACACAGGACGGGCCCGGCGGACAGGAACACGGATGCCCCGGCTCCTGCCCTCTCCCCACATCCCCACTCCTGCAGCGCCGCGCTCGGGGGCTCGGGGGCCGTGGGCAGCGCACAGGGAGGAGGCAACAGCGGACCTGCTTCGCCGTGAGCTCCGGAGCCGGCGGACCTTGCTGTCCCTGGTTTGCTGTGCTTCCCCCGTTCTCCCCCGTGTGAGGCAGCGGCAGAGCCGCGCTCCCGGGCCGCCCGCCCCGCCGGGCCCCGCACGCCGCCGGGGGAAGCCGAGCTGACGGAAGCGCCTCGCCTTCCGGTTCTCCTCTGCCCGGGAAGAGGCGGGCGCAGCCGCGGCCATGCAGGTCTCCAGCCTCAACGAGGTGAAGATCTACAGCCTGAGTGCCGGCAGGAGCCTCCCGGAGGTGAGGGAACGCGCCCGGCCCGGCCCGGCCCGGCCCGGGTCCCGCGGCGGAGCTGGACCCGCGCGGTGCCGGCGCTGGAGCCGAGCCCCGGCCCGGCCTGGCTGAGCTGCCCCGGTCCATGTGCGCTTGTGTTGGGATCGTTACCGAGAAACAGCTCTAAGTGTTCCTTAAACTAGATTTGCAGTTTGAATGCGTGAACCTCTGACTGTAGGGGTGCTGGTCCACAAACCCATAAGCAACACGTTCTTGTAAGTTTTCTTGGTGTGGAATGGTTAAACTTATCAATGGAATGGAAATTGTAAAATAATCAAGAAAAAAATAATTAGCGGCCTAAATGTCTTATACTTGAAGTGCTTGGATAAACTTTAAGTGATTCTCGTGTTCCTCTACGAATAATGAGCTCAAGACTGATGTATACCTTTGCTTGCAGTGGCTCTCTGACAGGAAGAAAAGAGCTTTACAGAAGAAAGATGTGGGTGAGTTTTCCCCTCACAGGGTGCTCAGCAATACTCAGCTACTCCACATACACAGCATGGAGGTCCAGAGGAGACTCCTCACTGACTGATACACGGAAGTTATCCCTAGGTCATAGTTTAAAAACTACAGAATTAAACTATAGATAGTTATTTCAACTTCCTGTATAGCTTTACGTGAGCAGAATATTACCGGTGGTGTTTTAAATTTCAGACATTAAATATTTGGGTTGTGGATTGTAACAGAAACATGATGGATGAATTCCATGTTGTCCCTTATGTTAGTCAGACTATAAACTCCTCTGTGATGCTGTGCTGATCTTAGAGAGCAGGACCACATCATTTCAGCCTAAACTTGTTGCGCAGAGTAAAAATGGCTATTTGGAATCATAGGAAGTGTTACACAAGAAACTTAACCAAGAAAAAAATGCATAGAGGTAGTGGAGGATGGAATACCTTATGCAAGGTATTGTGTATTACCTTAATTGTTTAAGTGTGCCACTAGTATTTCCTAATACATTGTATAATAATTTGTTACATAGTTACCTTGGACTACTAATTTATCTTGCGCAGAGGTAGCCTGCCTCTCAGGGTTAGCAGGCTGTGTTAATCTGCTTATAATGTGTTAGTTATACTTAAAATATCTTTAAAAGATAGTCCCTATACACAATTAACTCAACATGCTTCCTTAGGAAACCATTACAGCTTTTTGGACTGGTAGAATTGTGCTAACTACAATTTTTTTTTTCTTTACAGATATCCGTAGAAGAATTGAACTTATTCAAGACTTTGAAATGCCCACGGTTAGCACAAAGATTAAGGTATCAAGAGATGGACAGTATATTATGGCAGTTGGTGAGTTAACAAAGTGTCTCTCTAACAGAGGCCAAAAGTCCTAGAAAATCCTGAGTGCAGAGTGACCTAGTATTTCAGGTAGAATTGGTAGGAGTTCGTTTTTAAGCGTAGCACTGAACGTAGTCCTTGGAGCTTACTCTTAAGATGTGATGGAATGGCTTTCTTGGTAGTGGTGCTGTGGAACACTTCTGTTTAGAATACAGACGTTCTTAGAATCATAGAATGCTTTGGGTTGGAAGGCACCTTTGAAGATCATCTAGTCCAACCCCCCTGCTGTCAGGGTTTATAATACAAATAAAAAACTAATAAAACAAATCCGTCTATAATACAGTTAATTACTAAGTTCTGAATTACTTTTAATGCATGTATGTAAATTTACTTTAAAGAACTTCTGAACGTCATTGTTTGAGTATTGTTTTATAGGATGGAGGATAATGCTGCATTTTGTAACTGTCAAAATGGGATCCAAACATGAATACTTTAGTAGGTGTTAGTAGCATGAGGAGCCTTGGTCTTTTAGATTTACTGGCTAAAATTTTACTGGTTTACTGGAAGGTGTTATTAAATTCTGTATGATGGATGTGGTAATTAGGAGAACCTGCAAACAAGTAGGGTGGTTACAGAAACCAAGCTGTAAGGTTGTGTTACTAAGAGGCACGTTTTTCCAGTCACAGGTCAGAAGACTTATAGTAGAAACACAGTAAAGCCTGTGTATGTAAAACATTATACTTTAAAAAAATGCTTTGGTGTTATCTTTTTGTTTAACTTTTTTACTTAATTAAACATCGAATTATTCTTTCAGGAACCTACAAGCCCAGGGTCCGCTGTTTTGATACCTATCAGTTATCCCAGAAATTTGAAAGATGCTTAGATTCCGAAGGTTAGTATAAGCTATGCCTGTTAGCACAAGATGTCTTTCATATATAGTTCAGGTTAGACTCAAGCAAAAATTCTGCTCCCTGTGCTGAGGGGACAGAATGTACTTCAGGGGAACACAAGAATCTAGAGTAAAACCATCTAGTCTTCATCTCTGTATTTTCCCCTTTTATTCCACTTTTAAAGTTCTTTTCTTGCTCAGAGTGGTGTGAGGGATGTAAGATTTGCCTTGAGCCAGAAAGTGTGATGCTCAGAGGGTGAATGTGGCTGAAATCTGTGTTCTGGTTGGTGAATGTGACAAAGGTACAATGGTGGCATGGTGGCAAGATCTCCCTTATAACCTGTTCTATGAAACAGTAAGGTAGGAGAATGCACTGTGGTTGCTCTGTTTTCACTCTGGACCCCAAGCCCAGCAGGTGAGTTACAGGGTAAAGAGAATTTCTTGAGGGGGCATTGGTTTGATTGTTTGCTGGTTTGGTTTTCTGTTTGTTTTCTGGGAACAAGGTACTTGGGGGTAGTTGGTAGCGTGGCCAAACCCCTATTTACACCTTGTTTGCTACTGATTTGGTTGGGAGAACAACTGTGGTGAGGAGAACAAGGAGCCATCTAGACAATGGGAAAGGGAGAATCGGCTGGCAGAGCAGGGGAGGAGCTGCCACAGCTCTGAGCTTTTAGGGTGCTTAAATTTGAGGAATTATGGAGTTATTTTGTTTGTTTAGGGGTTTTTTTTGGGGGGTGGGTGGGAGGGTTGTTATTTTGGGTTTTCTTGTTTGAAGACTGGGATATTAGAAGACTGATGACTGAAAGCTGGGATACAGGGGTGATGAAAGCAATGAGAAGATGAGCACATTCATTACAGAAGAATTGAACTGGTCTAACTTTGATGTATGTGAAAAGCAGAAACTGTAATAAGAGCATGGAGATGTTTCTTTGCTGTCTGCTTGAGGACAGCAAGGAGTCATGTAGGGTGAAGGAGCACTGTTAGGCAGGGTTTCAGAGAGGCTGGGGAGAGGAAGATATGGCAAAACTGAAACTTTTTAAAAGAGTAGAAGTCATTGTAATCATAAATGTTTGCTGGTAATTAGAGCTTAAAGTAAATTTTTTTGAACTGGCATCTTAGTAGACTGCAGAACTATGTTTAATTTGAAGTATAGCATAGAGTCACTTCAGGTAACTTTAAATGAGTTACCTCATTTAAATAGAACCAATTTAGCTGAAGCAGCTACTCCCTAACGTTCCCAACTCAGCTCATTTGAAACTAGGCAAAGTTCAATACGTTAGTGTTGAGCGTGAGTGGTAGCTTTCACATTTGTGATATTTTTAAGCCTTAGAACTTCTTTTGTGGAAGTGCTGACCCCTGGGAAGGACTGCATGTGCAAGGTTATGCATATATGTCCAAACTCATGTAATTTTTTATCACCTTGGATGGATTAGCAAAGCTCTATGGACCACACACGCATTGAAAACCATTTGATTAGACCTTCCCACACCAATAAAATACATCGCTGAGCATTGTGTTGAGGAATGCGTCAAGTATACAAGAACAATAAAAAGATTACAGGATGCTTCATATGTTTCCAAAGTTTTAGAATTCTTACTATTTTGCAAATGAAGTTATATAATTAGAGATCCTGCTAAAGATTAATGCGTGCATTATGCATTGGCACCTGAGGGGAGCACTCACATGACTAAAGATTAGCATGAGTGTAAATGTTTTCAGGATTATGCCAATGTTTGCAAATAGATTTGCTTGCTTAGTTGACTCAAAATTCTCTTGCTCTCTCCTCTAGTGGTTACGTTTGAGATTTTATCAGATGATTACTCAAAGGTATGTTTAATGTTTTCAGTGTATAAATGAAAAAATTGTTTAGTATGTATATTAAAATGCATTTTCATATATAGTAAAGGCAGTCAATCAACACAACTTTTGGAACAAAAATGTTTTTTTAAAAACAGCAAACAGGATAAACATTTTTTGTACCTTTAAAATTTTGTTTGTTTTCTTTGTGTCTTTGTATTATAATTTGCTTTACCATTTTTAAAGTCTTTTGTCCGTTGGAGAGAAAAACTTCAAATAGTGATCTATCTTGCAAGCAAAATAATGTGAAAAATGGAATTAACTATTCTTTCTGGGCTAACATCAGGTCACAATCCCTTGTGACAAGTGATGCACACATAGACTGTTTTTGAAAGGTGGGATAGCTATGGATAAGTTAACCACCTGATTTGACTGTGTTGTTGTAGACATGATGGTTATAAGCATATGAATGAGGCAAAAATTGTGGAGAGAAGTAATGTCTTTTTTTTTTTAGTCTTATTTTAATTTCATTTATTTTTAAATTAAGTGCTGTACCTGAGGGAATCATGCGAGTGTTTATTTTACACTTTCTTTTCTGTGAAGAGACCTTACCATTTCAGGTACAGGTTTGTTTTAATAAATACTGCTATTTGATCAGAGATGTGATCATCTAGCCTTGTAGCTTTTTTACGTTTTTCCTGTGAGATTTCCAAGGAAGTGCATGAATTCAAGTAGCAGAAGGTAATGACTGATACTTTACAGTAGCTTCTCACTTGTTTGTCTGTGGGAAAATGTTTCTGGCTGTATGTAGCAAATAGTTATTTGGGAGGCTGAGGAACATGCTGTGTCCCAAATATGTTTCTGACTGGTTATGAATAGAAAGGCGTGTGTGTTTTCAGCTGAAATGGGTACTGTATTTCATACTGAAGCCCTACTTTTTCAGCTTCATACAATCTTTTATGTTTTCAATTTTATTTTACTAAAACTTAAGTCATTAGGAAACTAAACTTCAGTGTTGTTAGAAAGACATGTTAGAAAGAGGGAATGGTATTTGAGAAATTACACTTGAAATTCTTAGAATCGTAGAAGTATTGATTGGAATGGGACTTAAGATATCATTTTAATGCTTGAACAGTTCTGTCAAAATCTGCAGTGTGGTGGTTACACAAATGTACTGAATAAATTATTGCAATGCTGTGCTACCTTGTCATAAGGAATTTTTAGTTCCTGTCGAACCTCTCCAGGAAAATCTTAAATTTTTACTGTTGCTACTGCAAAGAGGGATTTTTTTGTACTCCCTGTATTCTGTCCCTTGTCAGTTGTGGTAGCCTTCTTGATGCTCTCAGCATCCTTTCATTGCCAGGGAAAATAGTGTCTCTCCAGGTCTGTTCCTGCCATCCCTGTAAGGTTGCTTTGGGGCTTATCTGCATTTTCACAGTGAGAGCGCCTGTTTTCTTGCATACAGTTTGGTCCCCATAAGGCCAGTTACATTTCTGTGCTTTTCTAAGTGTTAGACTTAGAAGTCTTAGGCTTGGACTAAGTTTTACACTTAGGAGAGAGTGGTCTCTTTTTTTCCCCCAGCCTTTTGCCAGAAGACCTGTATTTCCACATAGTATTTTTGCCACACACCGGTGCCAGTGCTTTTGCTACCCTCAGGTTGTAGCTTTCTGCTGGTGACCAAAATTAATTTAGTAAGAAAAAAGACAAATACAATTTACAGCGAGCTATATCCACTACTAATGAAAGAGAACAGGAATATATTCAAGTCCAATATTGTAGAAATTTGTATTTAAATAGAAAGTTATTAGCGGAAAGACAGTTCTTAGGAGAATATTTGGATGCTTTTGGCAGCTGTAAAAAACTTCCTAAAATCCTTTTGGAGGTAGAGTGGGTGAGAAGAAAATTCACTTTTCTTATTGAAAGTAAACTGCATCTTCTCTCTTCCTTGTAACAGGTTTTGATGACTTGCTGGTAGTGAACTAAGAATATGTGATACTGATATGTTTAAATTAAATATGGTTTAATTTTGTGTTCTTATAATTTATGTATCTTCTGTACTGCATGAAAATGCAGACATTTCTTCTTCTGCAATGACAATAGAGAAAAGATTTTATTTGGGCATTGTTTCAAACAGATAACTAAAGAACTTTGCTTGTTTAAAGCCTCCAGGTAAAAGCATAAAGGCATTAGGCACACAAAGAATAAAGGGGGATGTATATGATTAACATTATTGTGTAACATTAGCTGTGCAACTGTGTCTGTAACATTGTATGAAATTGTAGTTAGAATTCTGAAAGATGACACTCTGCTTAGTCTTGGACCAAGAGGAGTAAGTCCATGAATAAAAGTTGAAACACTAGGGTTTCTGATACCAGAAAAAGCACACAAGGACTTAAGGATAAATAAGCATGAAGTGCCAGCCCAGGTCAGTATTTTCTCCATGTCTCTTAAGGGGAGAATATACGGATTTATAAATAAAGATGACAGATTTAAAGTAACTTTTGTACCTCACCTTCCCTGAGTTTCTCATCCTTATTTGCATTGCTAACAATGTAATTCAGCAGTAGAAAATTGTAGACCTTCATTTTTAGAAAATGCATGTACTACACAGGCTAAACTAAACTAGCACTTTTCTAATCTGAGCTAAATAGGGATGAGGCTCAGAGTTTGGCTGTGATTATCATTCATGGCATGAGTTTGGGCCAGGCCAGCTGTTCCTCCATTGCACAGTGCCTGGCCATGGTTTGAGGCACAGCATGAGTGCAACAGGTGATGTGGGTGAAAATGTGTCTGGAGTGAGAAGAATCCCTTCCTGTGGGTATGTGCCATGTTAACCTGCCATCAGAAGTGTAACAGCAGGTCCTGGCCTATTTTATTTACTGAGATAGATTGAGCTCTCTAGTAATGCCTCCTTGTAGGTTTTTCCAGGACTGAAATGTTTGTCTAAGTTTCAGAAAGAAGCAATGTTCTTACTTAGTTGGCAAAAAACAAAAATGCAGAAAGATCATTGGTATCATTTATTGGAACACTGCCATGCATCAGGATGTGTAGTTCATGTGCTTAGTACATGTGGACGTACTGGTGTCTGCATGGCTTTGTACCTGTAGTGTCTTGAAGTAAGTAGAGATGTTAATGCAGCAGAACACGAGATAACTGTGCTGCTTCTGATTGCAGACTCACTTTCAGGGTGTCACATCTACTCTTACGAGTATTCATGTAATCTATATTAACAAAACTCTTCGCTGTGGCTAGTGAGACTGATGAAGCACTAGTTGATCCTATCATTTTAGTAGAAATTGTTTGAATAAGTTGTGATAAGCCTCTGTGAGTTTGAAAAAAAAAATCATTGAAGTTTGTGTTGTAAGAAAATTTGGGGAGATCCTTGTCTGTTTCTGTATGTTTCAGTGCTTTCTATTTTATTTTCAGATTGTCTTCTTGCAGTGTGGCAGATTTGTGGAGTTTCATTCACAACATGGCCATTACTACAGGACAAGAATACCAAAATTTGGTAGAGATTTCTCTTACCACTATCCATCATGTGACCTGTATTTCGTAGGAGCAAGGTATTAAGTGGAATATTTTGTTTCACTTTTGTTAGCAATGTTTTCCAAGAATAAAATGAACTTTGGAATACTAGAAAGTTAAAAAGTGGAAGAAGGGGCAGTTTCTTCCAAATTAATAGTGGAGACTGGGAAGAGTGGAAAATGTGGGAAGATTAAAATTAATTCAGTTTCCCATGCTGTTTTTGAGCCTTTTTTTCTTCGATTCTTAAACCACGTACATCATGTATTTGCAAATGTGTATTAAAACCTGCAGGTCAGTGTACTGCTTTAAAAAGTGTTTAGCATTTAAGTTAGGAAAATTAAATAACTTTTCCTGTCCTGCTTGGTGTTTTATTGCTGTAAAGTGTGAGTTAAATCACATTAATTGGGTCTCTGAAAAGACATAGTAAAAATAAAATTAGATGCTAGGGTTTCAAACAAAATAAGTAGAAATTCAAGATGTAACTTAAATCACAGGAAATTAAAAGATCCTGAGAAATGAGTTAATGTATCTTTTCCCTGGAAAAATAGTAATTGGCAGGATATTGAAGTATAATAAATAAATGGTGAACATGCACATTTTTCTCTGTATTTTGAACACTGAAGTATAGGTTTGTCTTGTAGATTATGAATTCTGAAAATTGTGTATTAAGCAAAATTAGGCTGTGAATAAGAATCTTTACAATGCCTGTGAACTTACTGAGAGACAAGAGTAATTTTGAGTTTTTCTTTTGTAGTTCTGAAGTGTATAGGCTGAATCTGGACCAAGGAAGATTTCTCAACTCCCTGCAAACTGAAGCTTCGTAAGTTATGTGTGATGCATGACCTCTGTCTTCTTTCCACCAGGTGGAAGCAGACTCCTAGTGTGCTCAGCACCAGTACTGTCTGTGAACACTGCCCAAACGCTTTGCAGAGTTGAAAAGGAACATATGCTGAGTCTGAGTCTCATTTCATTTTATGTTCTGTAATTTTTTTTTTGTTCTAGTTTTTATGTTTAATTGAATTTTCTTTTGTGGATGTTTTAAAATTGCTTAATATGGACTAAATAGGTATTATATAACTTGATCTTGAGAGCATTTCATTAAAACTTTGCCATTATTACTCAATTTAGCCATCATATAGAGATCTAGCCACAGGGTATGGACTTTCCCAGACATGTCTTTGTCCTTCTGCTCTTGAAGTAGCCCAAAGAGAATTTTTATATCTCCAGTATGTGTCTGATTCTTTTGAAAAGCCTACCAGAGTAGGAACTGAGCTTTTTTCATGTGGGAGAGGCAGATTAGAAGAACAGACTTCACTAAATAGAGTGGCTTTTTGGTGGGCAACAGCTGGTGTGCAGTGGGCAGGATAGCTTAATGGATGAAGGAGTATTTGGGAAGGCAAAATAAAAAACGTGCAACAGGAGGAAAAAAAGGGGAAATCCTAGAATGGGAGAGGCAATGGTGTAGTGTAAAATGTGGATTAGAGAGATGAGACTTAAGTTCTCAGAAAGTTTTGAGGTGAGGGAGTTGGATGAGTTACAGAATTAGAAGTAGAGACCTTTGAATGGAAGAAGTTGGAAAGCACTGGGTTAAGTGGTGTAGAGAGAAATATTTGTACTTTGGAAGAATTGTTGTTGAAATACAGGGCTCTTGGGTGCCATGTTGAGAAACAGGATACTTGGGTGGGAGAAGGGAGACCACTGGTCACACAAGAACATGTTGGAGATGTAACCTTTAGAACATAAGTCATCAGAAAGATCTTTTGACATAATTAGAATCAGAAGATCATCAGGTTGGAAAAGACCTCTAAGATCATCAAGCCCAGCTATTAACCCAGCACTGCCAAGTCCAGCACTAAACCGTGTCCCCAAGTGCCACATCTACACGTCTTTTAAATACTGCCAGGGATGGTGATTGAACCACTTCTCTGGGCAGCCTGTTCCAATGCTTGGCAACCCCTCCAGTGAAGAAATTTTTCCTAGTATCCGATCTGAACCTCCCCTAGCACACCTTGAGGCCCTTTCTTCATGTCCTGTTGAGTTGTTTAAGAATACAGTGGAGCAGAGTGATACGGCAGGGCGTGGTGGTAGGTGGTGGATATGGGCAGAAGAATGCAGGATCATGCAATCTGGAGAGAACCTCAGAGCCCAGGCTCCTGCTCAGGGCGTGGTCATATGAATTCAGATGAATTTTCTCAGGGGGGGTCTTGAAAACTCCAAAGATGGAGATTTCCCAGCCTCTATCAGTAACACATTCCAGTGCTTAATTATCCTTATAGCATAAAAATACTATCCTTACATCCAGTTGGAACCTTACCTGTTTCAAGTAATCAGCACTGTCTCTGGCTCCAGATTGTCAGTAAGCTTCCCTTAAGTATGGGAAGCTGTTGTCATGTGGCCATCTGTCCCTCCCTCCAACTTCTGCTTTTCCAGGCTGAGCAATAGTGTACATGATTACAGAAATCTTACTAGTTGTTCATGTGTTATATTGTTCTGAGGTCACTAAACTTGCTACTTTTTCTGTTGTAGAGAGAGTAATGTCTGTGACATAAATCCTGTACACTTCTTGTTTGCTATGGGAACGGCTGAGGTAAATGTTTGCATTCCTTTTATGAAAAGGGCAGTAGTGTTTGTTTCATTTTTATATTAATTTGCAGGAGGATAAGAAGAAATCATTAACCTAATTAATTAAATTGGTCTCATTTGTTATGTTAGATATAGATATGTTATAGATGACTTTTTAGAGCGTAGTGCAGATAAAATATCTGAGTTACTTGGCTGCTGAGTACTTGAGATTTTGCAGACAGGGTGAAAATAATGTTTTCTTGTTTTGCAGTGTAGCCATCTGTAGAAATTAGCTGGCATGTGTACCCTATTAATCTTAAGAAAATTAGTGTTAGTGATTTTGATTCAGATTGCATTAAAGAAACTAGAAATGAAATGTGTGCAGCCTCTGTGTCATTATTAGAAAAACTCATGTCAACGTAGGCAATTTTGTTAATTATTCATTAGATTAGATGATTCATAATTTTGTTTAAACATTTTCAGAATACCAGGCATCTGCTGCATAAACTTGAACCATATTTTCTGAATTGTTTAGGGTAAAGTGGAATGCTGGGACCCTAGAACTAGAAATCGAGTTGGGCTGTTGGACTGTGCATTAAGCAGTGTGACAGCAGACACAGAGTGAGTAAAGGCCGCCTTTTCAAAGTGTGTTGTTCTGAATTTTTCAGAAGTTTTGCTTTTAGAAATAAATCCCGCTTTGCTTTAAAATGACCTGCCCGTTCTCTTCTTTTGTCATTGCTAGTGTGAATAAAGGATTTTCTTAATCATAAAGGAGTTCTCTTAGACATTGATCTGAATAGTGGTGGCTATTTTTCTATAGAAATACAAGTTGTAAATGTAAACAGCACAGCTTTTTGAAGTAGTATTTCTGAGTGATATCTGTAAATTATTTTACAATAATAATGTAGCTATTTTTAACATTAAAAAAATTATGTGCAGACTTTATTGAAAGAATGCCTAACTATAAGCGTTGTGCTTTGCAGGATAGAAGGTTTACCATCCATTTCAGCGCTGAAATTTGATGGAGCTTTGAATATGGCTGTTGGAACATCTACTGGGCAGGTAGATTTGACTTCATCTACCATACTTCTTAGGAGATCCTGCTCTTGCAATTCCCAATGCAAGTCTATCATACATTGAGTGCAGTATATCTCTATTACTGCAAGTAGTTATAAGACCATAAATTACATGTATAGAGTAGGAATAGTCAAACTGCTATTTAATTTTGTCAAATGCTTGTGCTCTTCAGAATTCTGTAGGTACCACTTAAAATCATCATAACCTACATACTATATAACTTCAGATTTGCAGTTTTCTTAAGACTTGAGTCAAATGTATGGGGAAGTTGCTGCTTTTTGGGACTATCAGTACCATCTAAATGCAACATATGTGCTCTCCCTTATCTTGATGGTGGTTAAAAAAACCAGAAATTATTGTCTTTCAACTGTTATTTTTACTGTCTTATCTTGATATGAAAAATCATTTTAATTTATTTATTGTTGCCATCATATTTGTAAAGGGAAGTGTGGGGATTGTTTCCTTCCTTCATCAGTATTTTCATGGGTTTAGAAAACTGTAGCTTCTTCAAGAGCAGATATGTGTGTGAGAATTGTATTTGCTATGCTAGTGTACAAGTCAGACAAATTTTATTATAGACTGTGTTTCTGATTAAATAAACCAAGAATATTATTTTTCCCAAAAATTCTTGGTATTCGCACTTTACATATGAAAGATTTAAGGTCTTTATCAAGTTCCATTGGAAATTTTGGAGATAAAAATACAGGTTTCTGGAAGATAGGGCCTGTACACTCTACTTTCCTTAACACAAAAACTTACTCTCTCTGGTGTTTCATTGAGGGAATGTTACATTCACTGAATCTGGAAGGGAGTCTGAAAATTTAAATTGTGTAAGAACAGCACAAGAATCTGAGAGTGAAATGTTACTAATTATGAAATACTAAGAGTATTGAAACAAAAAAAATGGTTCATTTTTTTCAATAGAAGTTTAAGAGTTTTTAGAAAGATAGGTCTTAAATTTGTTAATTTTTCTAGATGGAAGCATGCTGATGTTAAAATACATGGCTAGAATAAACTGGGCTCACTTAATAAGTTGTTTTCAGAATTTAAAATTATTTATTTTATGTAAATTCTACCTATGTATTTAAGTAAAATCTCAAGTTTAGTTAAATATTTAGTGAAGATCTGATGGGCATGACTTCTTCATGATCTTACAATGTTATAAATTTAATCTGCCTCTTATTCTTCAAGGTGCTATTATATGATCTCCGGTCTAGTAATCCATTAATAGTCAAAGATCACCACTATGGCCTGCCTATTAAATCAATTCAGTTTCAGCATCAGTTGGATTTAATTATCTCTGCAGATTCTCGAATAATAAAAATGTGGAACAAAGATACAGTAAGTAGTTTTATGTTGCTGCATTTGGATTTTGTAATTTTTACTTTATTTGGGTTGTGGGGTTTTTTGGTTTTTGTTGTTTGGTGGTTTTTTTGTTTTGTTTTGTTGTTTTGGGTATTTTTTTGTGCAGCTTGATTAATTAAGCTGAAATTCAGTGTAGGAAGCTGAGGCTTTAATGTCTCTTAATTTACATAGCATTTTGTCCTGTCCGACTAAATCAACATCTGGGAAGTTATTCAATAGGCTGTCAGGTATAAAGATACAGTCTTAGGGGTTTTTTAGCTGTTTGTACATGTCTGGCCAAGAGGCTTCTTTCCAAAGAAGGATTTAAACATAAAAAGTAGTATCTTAGCCGTTGCCTTGGTTTGTGTATTTCTCACAGTGTTCTTGAATACATCCAGTTACCTTTTTCACCAGAGAAAACATCCATTCCAATTCTCTGCTCAAAGTAGGGTTAATTTCAAAGGTAGATCAGTTAAGGACCTACTAAAATCAGGTGCTGCTTATTTTCTCAGGAACATATTTGGATACTGAAGCAGATACTATGCGTAGAGGCAAATAACAATGTGTCTTACACTATATTAGTGGATTATATTGCAGTGGGCAATGTCTTTATGCATGCCTTTTGCACCTCTAAGTGAAATTGAAATCTCTAATTTTCATAGCACTTCTTTTCATTATATCATGCTGTCCTCTTTCTTATCTGTCAATGAAGCTTGCTATGAATCTATGGGGTAACAAAATATGTTACCCCATAGATTCATAGTAATACTATTGTAACTTGTTTTGGTTTGAGGGGCTGTCTGTAGTTATTGTGTTCCTTCTAAAAAACATGCTCCATCTATGCTTTTTTGACTTTATAGTGAAACATAAAGAGGTTGTAGTAGAGGCTTTTTTTCTAATTATTTCAGGCAGTCACTTCAGTATTGTTGTGCTGCTTCATGAACTTTCAACAGCCTTTTTTTACTGTGATCACAAGTAGTTTTTTGTATGCTCCTCTGCAGTTAATTTTTATTGTTTGAAGGAGCAAATAAATTATTGGTTATTATTTAAAACATCTGCAGTGGCCTCTCGCCATTTTTCCTAGGTGTGTATATTTCCCTCCTCGAGAATGAAGCACTGTAAGGTTTGTCAGGTGGCCTCTGGTGGGAAAAGGGAGGGTTTCTCACCGCTGGAAGGCAAAGATAGCTTTGGACTCTTTCCTAGAGTATGTTCCAGCTGGCTCCACCTCTCCCAGATGCTGGTTCCTGACTATCTCTGGCTGGGAACCAAGTGCAGAGGCAGACTGCGGGTGGAGAGCATATGGCTTTGATACCAGAATAGCCCCGTGCTGAGACGTGCCTTGGGGTTGGGAGCACCGGGCTTTTGTCTGCAGAGGCCAGGGTGGAGGAGGACTCTTCTTAATCATCAGGGAGAGACCAGAGGTGGGTGGGGTAACTGGGAGGGAAAGGAAGGGCCCTGAAAGGTAGGTGGGATTGCTGCAGGGAAAGAAAGAAAGGGGAACAGGATCAAAATTTTCCTTGTTCCTGTCCCTCATTTAGAACTGTGTAGGCATGTAGTCTCATGCTTCGGATTATGTGGTCCAGTTGTTAGAGACTCTTCCTTTACTGGCTGTCTTGTGTGTTGGCTTATAAGAGCACCTGTATTTTGTCTGGATTTTTCAGACTCTGTTCCAGTTCTTATTATTTTGAGAATGTTGTTTCCTGCTTTTACCTCTTTCTTAAGTAACCTTTATAACTTCAATTCTGATCTAAGCTAGATACCACTGCATTCTCTTACTACTTTTATTTTATATCAAGACCTCTTTAATACTGAGTTTATAAATCATAAATAAAGTGCGGAGCTATATTTAATTTCATTTAGACATTAGCAGGGTGGAAGAACCAAGGTCCAGATTCAAATTCCATTCCTAATCCATTTTTTCAGCTAATCATGCTTTGCAAAGTAAAAATTATTTAAAACTACCGCATTCAGAGTTGAATAAAGTGAGGGTTACACTGGCGATGTGCCAGGAACTTAGAGACCTCAGGCCCCCTTTTGCATAAAATAAAGTAAATTTGACATATATTTTCAACATAGAAGTGTAAACTGAGAAATTAGAGGTGCCACTGTACATTGCTGTGTCTTCAATAACCAGTAGGCTGCACTTCCTTGTAAGAGATTGAATCAGAGATAAAATACAATATGGAGTTCCTTGTGTTATGTTCAGATATTTAATAATATTTTATTGTTCTGCAAAAGCTCTTCCGTCTTTATTCCATCATGTTTCTTAGCTTCTATAGTAGCTATTTATTAATGTTTAGATTTACTGAATTTAATTATATTTTTTGGAGTTCTTTATGATTTATTTTCTTTCTACAATTTCAGGGAAAGATATTTACTTCAATGGAGCCAGAACATGATATAAATGATGTCTGCCTGTATCCGAATTCAGGTGTGTTAAATATAGTAAAATCTTGCTAAATTCAAAAGGAAAACCTTGCTAACCCAAGCTATGGTCTTTTTTTCTGTTTAGGTGATACAATTTAGGTCTACTTTCCTCCTTATGGCAGAGCTTGGAATAAAGGGTTATTTGTCAATTAGTGTCCTTGTTTCCTCTGCATCTGTATTACATTGGAGCCTCTTTGCAGTTAGATGCTGCTGTGCTGTTAATTGAGTGATTGACCTCTTTTACTCTTTCAAATATCTGAAGTGACTCATTTCATAAGAATAGGAATTTTGGCCTATTGTCTTGACTAAGTCCCAGATGAGTTAGAGCTTGCTTTCTAGAGGTAGGGAAAATCTCTTTACAGCAAGTTTATAGATTTTTTTCAAGTATTTACAAAGATTTGATCTTTCCTTGGTTTAAATACAGCACTTAAATTGTGCCATTCCTTAGATTTAATACTTTGGTTTTAAGTGTAGATTGCTATGTGCACAAATTTGCATGGGTTTTGTGTCTGTTTTCAGATTTGTTGTGTCTCATAATGTTGTGTTTAGAGATCAAAACTGAGGGTCACTTCTAACCAGGGTTTCCAGGACTTAATTTATGAGTAAAAATATTTTGCAAAGTGGTGGTTGTATGTGCATATGTGCTTTGGTTGTATTTCAGAGTGCAACTGGACCTAATTTTCTTGCTTAATATGAGTTGCTGTAGTTCTTAAGTACAGTGACACCTACTTCCTTTTTAGAAAGCAGTACTGAAAAAGGTGAAGTAAGTTAGGGCCACTAGGATGGCACAGAGCAAAAGTCTTGAAGCAGACAATGCCTGTGTTGCAAACTATGCTATTATCCTAATTTTAGAGAGAGGTAGCAGTAAAGACAGAGCAGCTTGGACTTTGATTCATACTAGCAGCTCAAATTTAAGGTTGTAGATAAGTGATTTTGATATTTCTAGCAAGCTAAAACTTATCTTTGTCTTTTCTGCCAACTGCAGTTAAGAATGTGTTGGAGGGTTTTTTTTTTCCTTTTTTTTTTTCTATAAGATGAGCAATTAAATACTCTTCCCTGATAAGATGGAGGGCATTTTTGACCTTATGGAGCAGGGTACATGCCATGTGCCCTGGTTGTATGTAGGAGTTCATGTGGGTGTATATGAGAGTTACTGCATGGTGACACGGTGGACTGTGCACCATGGAGGTGGTTAAGCCCTCATCCATGGTGGCTACAGAGAGAGGTCCTGGGAGTGAATTATCTTTAGCATTTCACCCAGGTTTCACCTGTGAGCTTGTTGATTTCATCTAAAAGAGAACCCCTCAGCAAATTAACGTCCACGCAGCACCAATGAAGAGCTCACCACAGGGAGTGGAACAGAAATAAGTTCTTTGACAATATAGAATCATAGTGTAATTTAGGTTGGAAGGTACCCCTGGGAGTTGTATATTTCCTACTCAAAGCAGGGACAACTTGAAGTTAGATCCAGCTTTGAAGTCAGATCAGGTTGCTCAGGTCAAATCAAGTTTGAATATGTCAAGGATGGGCATTACTCAACTGTGGACGCTCTGTAGCCTTTGTGGTATGTGGACATGCCTGATGTGCTTTTGCAGAAATTATTTTCATGAGACTCTGCAGGATGAATCTTGTAGCACAAAGAACTGAATGCACACATCTCCCTAATGTTGCTATTGACATAGCTTTTCGTGTGTCTGTGGTTGAGATCTATATTGTGCAGTCCAGTTCTGTGTCCCACATCTCCTGCTTGAGTCAGTTCTGCTTTTCTTATTGTCTGTAGGGGGACAGGTTGATGGTTTTGGTAAGAACTGTTGTGGGAAGAAAACTAAGTTGTATTTTATGGTCACATGGAGACAGTGAGGCAAAAGCTAGAACATGTTGCAGTGGAAAGTGAGAGATTTAAGGTAAGAGGTGGTGTATCACGTTTGTCATAAATATTGTTGGACCAGAATATAAGATGCCTAGAACCACGTCATGCTCATTCAGAATTTAAAGAATAATCATGAATGAAGATCTGAAAATAAGGAAATACTTTCAGTAAGATGGCCTTGCAGTTGTGGAAAGTTGGAAATAGAACATGATTTCAGTATCAGTATGGGTTTGGCTCAGTGCTCTTACTGGTGCCTCAGCATTCTCAGAGCACCGCTAGCTGCACGGCACAGGAAACCCAGAAGATGTAGTTGTATTATATAAATGAAACTTGACAGCATCTTCAGTGTATAGAAATCTGTGTCTCATTTGTTTCAATTATTGTAAAAAAAATTAAAAGTTTAAAATTTGCATTTTCTAAAACTGCTTCTCCCACATACTATCACTTCATGCTCCCATTTTCATTCTTTTACATTCATGATACTGTATTGCAGAGCATTTTCCGAGGAGGGTCTTATTAAAACTTCTGAAAAAAGGCTGTAATTTATTTCTTTTCTGCAGTAATCAAACTAGGCTGTTATGTAGTTTGTTAGGGTGTGGTCTCTCTTCCCATAAAAATTGGTTAAAACTAACAAGCTGAAGCAATAAAAATGCATGGAATAGACTTCTCCTTTCAGAGTTGTTAACTTTCATTCTTCTATTTCCCTTGTAGTGTACACCCATGTACTGTTCTGAAGTCTGTTTCTGTCCTCCTTTAATTATTGGTGGAAGACTCTCAAAGAGGAGGTTTTCCTTTACTGTAATCTTTGAAGCACCTGCAGAATTAATTTCTGTCTTTATTTCTAGTGATTCATGTTCAGTCAATGGAAAAATGCTTTGTCTCTAGAGCGTGCTTCTAGGGGAGCATGTAACCTATATACTATGCTGGAGTACCCTGTGTGTGTTTCTGTGTGTATTCATGTATACTATAAATCCTTGCTTTTTCCTTAAATTGCTTGCAAACCTTTCCAGGCACAGTTTTTAGCCAGTTTGCTGACTAAGCTTTCACAAATATCTTGCTTTGCTGGGAAAGCGAGCCCCCTTTTTTCTGACATTTTAAGTCCAGCTGCATTGTGTATTTATAATAAAAGGATTAGGTAGGAAGGATTACTCCACCCATGTTAATTGCATTCCTCTAGCTGGGTGTAAATTATATTTCTGCCCTCTGGGTGTGTAGTAATTGACCCAATTATTCCTAGTCTCAGTGGCGTATGTTACAGTTCTTTCAGATCAGAATGTTATCTAATTTGATGGCACTTTTCGTCTTCATAATCAATCTCTTGTATTACCTGTTGATCAGCTACATTGGAAAGACAAAATTGGGATAAACATAAAAGTATATGGCAAATGTTCTTATTACTCTTTTATGTAGAAGGAAATTGAGAGTGTTCTTCATTTTGAACTTATATGAAATCTTGTGGCAGTAGGAGATTTTCCACAGATTTTAGTATTCCTATAGTATTTTTTTTATATTCAGAGTACTTAAACCCCAAGACATTGGTTTTGTGGTGTTTCTTCAGTATATTCATAGATATTTCAAATTTTACATTTTCCCTGGTTGGCTAATAGCACTAGTGTTACTCCTTTTGAAGCCACAGTATCCTGTATCTCATTTTGGGTTGAGTAGCTGCTGTTGTGTTGATTTCTGAAGATGAAATATGAATGAAGGTGTAAACCATGTTGTGATTAATAGCTTTGTTTCGGTGTGTGTTTAAAAATAAAACAAAAAACCACAAGTATTAATACCAATGTATTAATAATGCTATTTTATGTCCAAGGTCAGTTTTAACTGCAATACTAACTGGATTTGTTCTAAACAGTATTAAGGGATGAACTGTTTACATTTGTTATGAAAATTGGCAGCCCGCACTTGTCAGGGCTTAATGTTGCTTAAAGTGGTGCTGAACCATTAAGATAGAGGACTGAAGGCCATAAATATGTAGGAAATTAGGCTTTGTTCATTATGCTGGTATCACACCTTTCTTTCCATGGTATTTGATGCAACAATTTATTACAGGTCTTGATTAATGTTCCATTGCAAGCCAAAAATATGTACTTTATGAGCTTTTTTAAAAAAAATAGTATTATCCTCTTGTGATCAATATTTTTAAATGTGGAAATCTCTTTTTAGGAATGCTAATGACTGCCAATGAAGCCCCTAAAATGAATATCTATTATATACCAGTAAGTAATACAAGTTGTTGCTGATATTGCTCTTTAAAGACACAATTGTTTGGTGCCATTCAGGTATTTCAGTTGAAATTCATGTCTACATTGTCTGAGTTGTCACAGTAAAGTAAATTCAGGTTAACCATAATTTATTAATGTAACTTGTTACATTACTTTAAAAACAGCCTGTAATTTGCCTTTTGCTGCCAGTTTCAAAACTGATTAGTGGCGGTAGAAAATTCAGGTGGAGATTTACTGGAAAAAGTAGGTTTTTTGATAGCTGATCAAAAAGAATTCCCAAATAGGGACTATATTTTTCAAGGTAATAACTTTGCTTTGTTGTGAAATATTTCATTAGTGTCTTTAATATGTGGAGTACAGTGACATAGTCATAGCAGTAAATATTCTTTTCTCTTCTGACAAAGAAATTATATTGTGTGACTTCAGGTATGGCTCTTGACTGTAGCTTATACTCAATGCCCTTCTGCAACTGCAGCTTTTCACTGGGTAAGCTTTCCACTTGAAAGGCTCAACTGTAGGTTTAACTAAATCTTTTATCTCTGCAGATTGGTTTTAGGGAGACTTAGCAGCAAGCCTTCTGGTGTCAGGGAATGGTACAGAAAATTACACCTGCATTTCACTCTTGGTTTAGTTTCTACAGTGCGTTCTCTAGAGGTTTTTTTGTCATGATAGAAGATAAATAGTAGGATACCTATGTAAATGTTACATGCAGAATAGCTGACCAGACTCTAAAAATACGTACACGTCTTAATTTTTTTCACATTTTGGACAAACTATAAAATGTATTAATATTGAAATATATATTTGACTATTTTTTAAATCAGCCAAAAAGTCTTCACGTAGCTAATTTATTTTAAATTAACTTAAATTTGATTTTTTTCAGTTCATTTCTGGTCATCCCCTGCTGCCATGTCCACTATGTATGGTCTTGATTATGTTCAGGATGGAGATTTATGAGTTTATTTCTCTTTGTGGAATAGACAATATATAAATGTTGTATTGGTGTGTCTAAACACAACAGTATACCCCTCTAAACAATTCCATGGTCTGATACATTTACTTACATTATTAGATTTTTGTATTTAAAGAGATGTGGAATTTTATACGTGAATTGTATAAAAAATTTATGCATTTTTATAAAGTATGTTCTTCAGATGTGAATTGCCTATTTCTGTAATTCAGCTCTAACCAACTCGCATTTTGTTAATGGGCGCTTTCCATGCTTTGGGTAACAAAGGGGGACAACAAATACTTTTGTATTTATGACAAAATACTAGCTGTAGTTAGAAGCTGAACACTTTCTTTCCATTTACCTTGTCCTTCGTAAGGTTGAGAGAGTAGCTCTCCAAGCATTTTTTTTATCTACCGTCTTTTTTAATTAATGGATTAGGGAAGACAAACTCACATATTTTCAAAGTCTGATGAGTTTTTAAAACTGGAATGGACTGGTTAGTCAATTTAAGTAATCCAGATGGAAGAAGCATTCCTTCTGTCACTAAAGGTAAGGTTCAGCTTCCGTCTGAAAATTGTGCACTGAGATTATTTTTTGTGCAGGTGTGCATGATACATTAACTTGACAGCTATAGTACATTAGAGGTGCACATTCAACTTAGCCAAAAAGTTATTTCATTGTCTTGATTGTCACCAGTGATGAATGTTTGTTAGAAGTTACTCAAGCTAGTAGTATTTTGAGTATTCTTGCACATATTGTAAACCAAAATGAAAAATACTTACTTTTTGCTCTCTCAAAAATCCCACTCTCATTGAATCCCCTGTGAGTACTGAATTCATGTTTCTGAAGTCAGACAAGTAATTTTAGTTAAGAAATATAAGCACACTGTATTAGATCTCAGATCATACCTAGAGAGAATATTGCAAACTTAAATAATGACTAATACTATTTAGAATTTTTGTAGCATGCAGGCTATTCCAATGAAGATTAACGTAAATCTTGCCCTAAACCATCTTCCTTTGTCACCATCCCCTGATTTGTGCTACCTGAGTCTGCCTAAACTTGTTTGGATGATACCTTTTTATGGGTTTTACATTCACAGTGACATGAGCATACAAATGGACCCAAATGTTAAAGCATAAATCCAAATATCAGTTCTATTTTTGAAATATTGTTGTATACAAGAAAATTTAAAATTTATTTCAAAGGCTACTGCCCAGATTAAATTTACTTCTCAAATAAGCTAAACTTCTCCAGTTTGTGTCAATGGCTTTGAGTTTGAAGGCTGTTGAAGGTACCTTAAATACTGTCAGTACTTTTTTAGTTGACAATCTGTAGTTCATTTCAAAACATGTAATACTTACTTTAGACAATAGGAAAGTTAAATGTAGGAAGAAGAAGTTACTTTGAAATAGAGACAGAAATCTCCCACTCTGGTCTGACTTTTTTACCCTGTCTGCCTTTTCACATGCAAGACTGAAGGGGCTGGCACAGACAGTGTTGTATAATTGAAGGGTGTTTTACTGCATTTCCTAAAAATCAAGTATGTAGCTCACTAAATCTGTTTTTGTTGGCTGTTTTGTTTATTATTTAAATCTACCTTTTAAATGAAGAAAATATAAAATGGAGGACTTGTGTCAGCCTTAAACTGCTCCAGGGCATTTTTTATTAAGGAAAACTTAATGTTATTAACACGTTCATGTTACAGTTTTATTCCTTGATCTTCCAGGCTAGTTATTTGAGCTCAAAGTTGCACACCTGTCCTTTGGTTTCTCTGTCAGTAGATGATTAATACATGGGGTTTTTTCATCCTTGGAAGACTTACTAATTTCCTTGCACAGGCAAAGATAAGATTAGTTACATGGGTTTTTGGAGCAAAGCTTTAAAGAACTGTATTACCTGATCTCTTTTCATGGTGTCATTTTCTGTCTTTTTCTAAGAACTAGGATTCACAGTTTTTATAATAAATAACATAATTTTCTCTTTGTTTGTTTAAGGTAGACTTGAATACTACTAGAAATGTGTCCTTTGAGATATTGACAGGAACTGAGTTATAAGTCTTGCTGAATTCTGTAACAGAATAAGTGCCTGGGGGAAATGCTACTAACTGTAAAGGACAGTTATGTAAATAAAATCTGTTCAACTGCCCATGCCCCTCATTGGCCTGTAGTGCTAGTAATTATTCTCATGTTTTAAATGCTCATTGGAACAGTTATAAGGAATTGCCATGGCTATGATCAAGGAGGATACTTAAAATCCTAAATGTATGGTGCTGTGCTCTGTGTAAGGAAAAAAAAAATTCACAGCAGTGGGAGTCTTGCAGAGCCAGGAGTATGTTCATGGATGGGTGCAGACAGACCCAGCATCCTCTGTCCGTGATTGGAGTTGGCCAGACAGTGCAGGACTGTGCCCAGCCCAGCATACCCAGCATCTCAGCAAGTTTTATTAGTGTGGGCACAGTGCTGTGCTAACACAGCTACATGACTGCTGAACTGGAGCTGGCTTGTGTCCGGCCAGCTTGGAATGTGCTCCAGCTGAGCTCATGTCTGACTGAATTATCTGTGTACGTGTGCCTGTTCTCTCCATTGTTAATGCCAAAGCTAAATTTCCATTTCAAACCCAAAAAATTACTGTCTCTTGAACTTCAGGATTATACAAGATTTGACAGTGTGTATCATAATATTGCCTGTAAATGAAATGGCACACATCAGCTTTTCCTGCAGAAGTTTCATCAGGATAGGTATGACAGTTGAGACTAGGAATGTCTGAGAACACTGTGCTTTTCTTATAAAAAAGTAAAAAATCACTGCAGTTTTTTCTTTTGTGTGCAAAGCTGTAAGTAGAGGAAATACAAAGTGATTTTTTGGTTTTCTAGAAAGGACAGACAGGTTTGCTTTTAAATAGCAAGGTACCTCATATAGGTACACAGTGCGGAGTGAGCAAAATCCAAATTGACCGTTGAAATGAAATGTTTGTGTTACATAGGTAACATCTTGAGTGGCTTAGCTTGGAGACTTTGTTTTTGTTTTATTTTGTTGGGCTTTAATGAGGGCAAGTGCCTCTGACTGGAATTGGGCTGTTTGCCACTAGTTTAATAGCTAACTTGCAGTTTATGCAAACATTTGGAACCTGCTTCTTGCCAGCTGGCTTCCTCGTACATCACTTTGATGTGTGCCTCGGGAAGGTTGAAATGAAAGTTGTGTGTGCCTTGGGATAGTTTTTAGACTACTTACTCAGAAACATAAGTTGAGTCAATAGTGCAACCAGGTCCTGGCCACAGAATTGAAGAGAGGCAGAAGTTCCACTGACACATGGTGGTCCACTGGCCTGGGATCTAAGATGAGTCAGATTCTCTTTAAGTTTAATTGAGGCTGTCATGTTCCCTGACATACAACGTTGTCTTTGCAGGTTGTACAGAAAACCCCCTACATGTCAGCTCCTGGGTGCTCTGGGTGGAGAACAAGGGGCATAGGTGTTACTCCGAGTGTTTACTTCTGGTTACACGAACATGTCTGATCTTAGCACAGATGTTGCAAATCAGTCCTGTCTCATTTATTGGACTTGAAATTTGGGCTACACATACATACTGAAACTGAAACTTGCTCTATTCATTAGGCTGTTAAGAGAGCAATTAAGCGTGTAATTAATTGAGTGTAATATTCGGTGTTCTGGATTTTTTTTTACTTTCCTGCAGTCTTGGCAGAACACTCTCTGTTGAGGCTAGAAGCAATGTACTTTTGGTGTAGTGAAGATATTAAGCTCTTTAAGAAAAAATAAATCCTGGAGCGTCTCTGGCTTCTTTTCAGGTGGTTTTGGAAAATAATTTGATATCCTAGCACTCTCCTAGTTCAGGGCTGTTGGAGTTATAAACTGGAAATATTTCAAGTGCAAGTATTTCTTGCCTACTCAATGATTCAGTTTCTCCAGGAGTATAAGGGTTCTGGTTTCTAATACAATACCTACTTTGGACATGTGGCTCTCCGTATTGCTAGAAATATTGTGAATTTTGTCCTCTTAAAATTGGGTGCCTTTTCAGCTAAACCAACCATTGCTGATACTTCTTGCCTTTCATACATTCTTTAACTAATTTTGTTTTCAATTTTTTTTTTAGATACTCCTCTAGCCTGGTTTAATTACTGTTTATCAGCATCTTTTTGTTTTGAATATTCCTCAAAAATGCTGCTCCTTAAAAAAAAACCAATCCTTGGATTTAGATAAAAAAAGTTTTAGAAAACCTTAGAAAAACTAGTTTTTCCTTAGCCATTAACCCTGAAATAACATAATCACCGATTAAGGCAACAAAATGTTTTCATTTAATGCTCTGGATATTTGGTGAAACATCTGTAGAGGCACTTTGTACTGAAGGAAAAACAAGTGAAAGCAGTTTTTTAATACCTTAGTTCATCCCCTTTATTTCTTTCTGGGTATTTGTTTGGAGTCGTTCTAGAATGTAAATTAGGGATGAACATGCTTTGACCATAGGCATCCAGATGAGCTGCTTCTAAATGGCTGAATTGGCCAGAGTTGTGTTCAGTTCACTCACTGACAGAAAAAGCATTTCTCTGAAATAGGTGGGTATTTTCTGTCAGTCTGGTGTCAGAGTGCTCTCAGCAGTTCTGTACAAGATGTGACCACCAGATACCTGTCTTTACAGTCTGTCATTTTTCACTTTAAAAGGTGTGGGAGGCTTCTCCTGTGTTATACTCTCCACACTTACCTCTATAGTCACAGCCTTTCAGAATAGTTTTATGGCTCTAGGACTTAGAGTCTCATCCATTTGGGATCTACTGATTGTCTTTTTTTTCTCTCCTGGGTCTTTATATGGTGGGAACACAAACCTACCTGTCCACACCTTGTACTTCTTGCCTTTAGGGACAGTGTTTTGTATAGTCAGCTGTCATTCAAATAGTTTATGGGTGCTGTTGGAGTTACAGTGAGACCTTCTGTACAGATTTTTGGCTTCTTTGTGGTAAAAGCTGTGAATCAAATGATGCAATTCTTTTTCTGTTTTTGTCTGGCATTTTGACACTAAGAGAACAGATTAGCAGTAGAGAGCAAGATTTTGATATCTTTTAGAATGTTTTCATGTCTTCTGAATGGCAGTATTAGGTCATTCTGCATCAGTGCTGCCTAAAATGTTGTCTTGAAGATCACATGATGAGGCTGTAGGTTTTAGAAGACAGTTATTCCTCTTGTTTAATACAGCCCTTCTCTAACATGGTTTTGGTAAAGTGGAAAGCAACCATGAAACTGGCTTGTGCTAAGAGGTTTTTTCTATTCTGAAACACTATATATTGTAGAAAAACATTTCATAGTCTGAGAAAAAAAATTGTAAAATAAAATGTTTGTTATGACATAGAATGGAAAATGTTGGTCTTAATCTTAGTTTGTTCATTTTGAGAACTGTGAAATGACTGGAAAGAAAGGTTGTTATGAAGTAGTGTATTACAGTTGAGCTTTGAGGCTGCCAAGTGTCAAAAGAAGAAACTTTCCATTAATAAAAAGATACTTGAGTGCATCTTTGGCCTTTAAACTAAGTTTTTATGTATCAATCTTGTAAAATTGTGTTTTCCATCTAGAACAGTCTAATCCTTTACACAAAAAGAAGTGCCTGGTGAATGATACATTACCTATCTCACACTATTTATAAGCATAGGAAAAAAGTTGTTTATCTTCACAAGCAGAAATGTGAGCTTCCTACTTTTAACCTAAACACTTTCAAACTGAAAAATAACAGATTGGGCTTATTCCCAACAAAGGATATCCTCCATTTCCCATGTGCTGGCTGAGAGACACGGTGCTACTTGTCACACGTATGTAGAAGGAAAACACCAGCGTGTGATAATCAGGAAACAATTTCTGATATTCCTGTAAAACTTGTTTTAGATGTTTTTTGGTGCCGATGATGTAGTAGTTCGACATCATGTGTGGATTATGAAGGTGTATGAACCCTGCTTAGTGCTGTTGTGGCTGTTAGTGTACGAGGCAGCACTTCTTCAGTATTTTTTGAGCAGACCAGCAGCACGCTGACTCTAAAGTTATACTTCCTTATCGTTTACATCAAACCCTTCATAGAGCACAGGAGAAAACTCTTAAAAGCAGAAGTTGTATGGAATTATACCAGGTGGTTGCTCTGACCATTGATAGAAGAATCACATTTTTTTAGTGTTGTGACTGTTTCTCAAGCAATTGGTAGTAATGGACCTTCTGTTCTTGAGTTCTTATTTTAAGAAACAGGTTTTGAGGAGGGAGTGTGCTCCCCCTTTTTTAAGCCTTGAGTATCTCAAAGATATTTTTTATTTCTTAACTTGCACTTGTTCTTTCCTTTGGGCCATCTATTCTTCACTTGATTTCTGAAAATTTAGAGATGCAGTTGCCTAGCTTCAGTCAGTAAAGAGAGAAGCAGTCACAGATAATGAAAATACGTAATTGCTGAAAGGAAGTTTTGTACTGTGCTACATGTCTATCAGCATGTAATAAGAACTAGAGTGTTTTGGGTTTTGGATCAGAAAACAAAGCATGTGAGATTTTTGTCCATGTAATAATTTCAACTAAGTCTCTATTTCATTACACTTGAAAGGACAGGGTAACTGTATTGTCATTTTCTGTGCTGCACTCAGTATTGAACCATGTGTTGTGAGTTATGACTGTTTTATGCAGGAACAATAAAAGTTATGAAGACCTAGGCTTTCTATCACAGAAAACCTTAGAAGTAAATAAGACTATCACGTATGTGAAAGCTTTTGAATATTTATTTGAAAGGTACTTTCTACTTAAAATTATTTCCTGAGTTATACAAAATTTTTTAGCATTATGCTCTGCAAAGAAGTTGGTTTATTCTGAGCTTATCTTCAGTATCTCTCTGGAGGAGTTGCACATTCCCAACAGGTAGTTGCTTTTCCTTCCCTTTGTGTTGTCTGGCAGTAATTGAATAAACTCACGGAGAAGTCTCCCTCCCAGTTTTGCAAAAAGCAATTAAGCTGCAATGGTAGGGAGTTACTAGAAACTCACACATTCCTAGATTTCCAGTAGTTTGTCAATCATGTAAGGTAGACAAAGAGCTGGATTTGCCAGTACCTTTACATCTCTAGCATTCCTCAAATTTCCCTAAAATACAGATCATCCTCCAGTATGTTTTGCTTTAATGACTGTAAAGATACTTATGCTGTAACATCCCTTGGCATCTGGTGTGTACTGTAAGAACTGTTGTTCCCAGCCACTTAAAAGCACGAGAGGCAAAATCCTACACAGTGTGACAGTTGAGGAATTTTCCTGTCCCATCAAGAGAAATTGAGAAGGGGACTGCAGGGGCTTTGCATTTCTATTCATTCGTTTGGTGTTTCTTGTTAATTTAGATTGCCATCAGAGGCTACTGCATACATACTAAAATCAATGCATGTGTTACTGTCATCTGTGTTAGTAGCAGAAGTTTTGACCATTGATGGCCTATGCCCTTAGTATTGCAAGAAGTATCATTATGTTTTGAGGAACAGATTTCTGAACATGTTGGAACAGGTAAAAGCTGTGTAGAAGTTCTTTCCTTGTTTAAAAGGAAGGCCAAGACAGTTATGAAGTTTCCCACCTACCAGTCCCTTGTCTGCCTCTCCTGCAGTCACAATTGTAAATGCAAGGGAAGAACTTTGCGAGTAATTTATGCTTTCTAATGTATCATGATAGGGTGGAGCTTTTTGTTAGACCATGTAAGCTATTAAGGTGTCATTTGTGAGGGAGATCGTGCTGGTTCAGTGACACTTAGTCACTGAACAGTAAATTGATTTCATGAAGGGTCTAATGAGTATCAGAACCTATGCAAAGGAGTTGGTAAGAGCACTTAGTCAGATGTGGTGGGGAATGGAAGGTGTGGATGGCCAAAGTAAAATGTGGTTCCTGACTTACTGTCAACAAGACATTAGATCAGCTGAGCATACCTGATCTGCACCTTTTTTTTTTCATGGATAAAGAAAGACAATCCACAGATGTCCATAGTTAAATAAAACCTGTGAAGTGAGTCCCTGCTGAACATATTGCCCAGTATTAAGGCAATTTACCTGTTTTCCTCTGTTTTTACAGCAGATGTGCTGTAGATGCTGCTGTATTAGAATAAGGACAGACTTTTGGTAACTTTTGATTTATTTCCAACTAATAGTTTTGGGAAGGTGCTTGAAGCAGGTCATGGTTGTAACACACGCTTTGAGAAGCCGCTCTCCTTTTACCTTTTTAGCTTCATTTGATTAGTTGACTTCATGTGCAAGTAATATGTTCTTGTACTTCAAGTTTCAGTGTATCTTTCTGACTTCAACATTGTCTCAATATTTAAAAAATGTAGGGATTCTGATAAAAGATCCATAGCAATACTGGTAAAGTGTTTGTTTTATGTATGTCAGAACACGATAGGGACATTGGTGCGAGCATTAGACTCTACTCTTAATGCCATGGCTGGTAAATCACAGATTACTTGAGTGGTGTCCCTTTTTTGTTTTGTTGTGTGACGAAAAGAGCTATTCTGGTAATCTGATTTACAATTTTAAGGAGTAACTTTATTTGCTTGAGGGTGTCTTTTCCCAACATTATGAGCAACTTGACCATTTTCTCCTTCAAAAGATGGAGGCTTCACCAAGAACGCTCACAAGTGAGAGCACACAGTTAACACTGGTTAATTGACTGTAATACTTGTCAGACCAGAGAATATGAGATTAAAAAAAAAAAAACCCAAACCATCATTACAAAGCCAAACTGCTTAAAATTATAAAAATAAGTACTTACTATCTGATAACTACCAGGGCAGAAAGATTTAGTATCTCATTCCTAGAAGATGCGTGCAAGTTCCTGCAGCAGTTTTTGTTTAACACTGGGAAGATCTTGAAAGCAATGTTTCCTTTAACATGCTCTCTAAAGAGTAAAACCTCCAAATAGTTGATTTGGCAGCTTCCATAGCATAGTGAAAGGTAGGAAAACCAACTATTCAACCTCTCTGATTAATGAATCTGCCAAAAATGTCTGGATGTGCTGGAGTTAGGATGAGAGAAAGAGCCAATTCATTGTATAATTCAGTGAAATTTATGAGTGTGTGGGCTTAAAACCAACTGCAGTGTTGTTGTCAGTAGTATGCCAGAAAGGGAGAGTGTGCTATTCAGTCTCTCATGGTCATGTCTGTACTCCACTGAGCTACTTGATGTCTTTAAAAGTACCAAATCTACACCATATGATGTAGGGTGAATGAAGGCATGAAATTATGAAGACTATATGTGGGAGATTTGTTTGGAGTTTATTCCCCAAACCAATTTAATTTAGTGAATCGAAGAATTTTATTCAGTCCAATCAATAGAATTACTCAAGAGATTAACAGGGCATATTTGGAGTTGATTGTAGAGCACTCATAGGAAGAAAGAAGATTACAAAAGAATGGCAGAATTCAAAATGACAAATTGTTTGGAGCACATTGGTTGCTAAGGGAAACACTGTGTATGGAAACGTAGTTGATAGAAACATAACAAGATAATGTGATCCCAAGGCTCCTTCCTAACACAAGATGATCTCTTGGGCTGGCTATGATTGAAGGCCAAAAGCATAGTAACAAGAACAGAGAACTGCAGATTTTCATATCTACAAGCTAGAAATAATCCATCTGGGTTTTTAGAGTTACCAATTGCAATTGATTTAACGTTAACTGTTAACAAGGTGCAGCAAGGTGTTCTTCTCTTGACTTTTCAATGCATCTAGATGGAAATTTTTCAAAGTTATTCCATATTGAGATCTGTCTAGTTCTTAAAATTAGAGAACAAAACATTGAAAACAATACACTTAAAATGAATAGTAATTAATATTTCATGTAATTGCATTAATTAAATTTGGCTATACAATTAGGGAGCTAATTATGTTTAAAATGCAATTGCACATTTCAATCACTGCCCACACCCTGGGGATCACCATTTTTTTTTACTTCCCTCCGTAGACCTTCTGTAATCTCTTTCTCCTTTTCAGTGGTGTGATTGAAGCTGAGAATATGCATGCATAGATGTGCATCTGCTTTCTCCAGCAAATATATCCTGTTAAAGGTTTTAAGTGCTTTATCTTGTGCCGTTTCATTAAAAACAAACAAAATTAGGATTTTATTGTTATTATTTGTCTTCTCCAAAGAATTATTTTTGCCTCCTATAGGCAAATATGTATGTGAATTCATCGAATCAGATATATAAGATATATTTCATTTCAAGAAATAATAGTCTAGAAAATGTCTGTTGAAGTGCTTTAAGTTTCATTTTTGATTTTGTTTTTTAATGGCAACGGTGGAATGGAGGAGCCTTCTTGGATTGTGAAGTCAAGTCCCATCTTATCACAAGCAATCAGATTGTATAATCTTTTCCTTAACTATTTCAGATTTCATCTGAAAGTTAGTTGTTAGTTGTTCCCCGTTATCTCCACTTAAAAGGCTGTTAAGAGTCACACTCCTCTGGTGCTTAGCTCAGCTCTAATTTACAGTGTCTCTGTGATGTATTTATTCTTGTGCAAGCATTACTGTTTCAGAAATCCTCCTTGCTGCCTTTCACAGTCCTTGCTTCAGTTCACATTCACATGTACTGGAGTTGTACAAAATGTCTCCACCAACTCATTAATAATTTTACACAATGCACTGTACATAGAGATCTGATGAAGACCTGAAAAATATGCTATTTTTGTTGTAATCACTGTTATTCAAATAATATGGCAGCGAATGATTTAGTTAGTACAATTTTGCTACTTAGTAATGGTCTTAGTCAAAATGCATAGAAGGTACCACAAAACACAATTGGAAGATTTTTGACAGAAGGTTTTACTTTGAAAATACAAAAGTGCAGTGATAGGATATATTTTCTTGCTCTTTTGTTATTAACTGTATCACTATGGTGTGGCATGATATGGCCTTACAGAGTTAATTTTTGTGAAACTGAAGTTTCTGTGAATCTGTGTGTTGCTGTCTCGTGTAGTCACAGCAGATAACACCTCTGCTTTCCAAAGCCTCTGGAACTCTGTGCTTGAATGTTGTCCACATACATTAAGTTAGTCTTCTAGAGGGAATTCAGACAGTCTAAACTTTCCAGACTCTAGTGAATGATTTTTGAAACAGATTAATGCTGTCTGTGACCATTTTGCATATTTTTGATTGCAAAATACATCAGTGAAGATTGGGAGGGGTTTTTGCTGGTTGCGTCTTACTATATTTTGCCATCTTGTTTACTGCTAAAAGAATTTTATCACTGCCTTGTATGAAATCTTCCAGAAAGTTATTGTTTAACATCCAGAAAAACAGATTTTGGAATCTGTTTTTACTCCCTGAGAAGAAAGGAGCAACTGTTCAGTCACTCCTGTAGAATTGGTCTCAGAAACCTTCTAACAGGTACTTAACAATACTTGTCTGGATGTGCATTCAAAGTAGTTTAATTTACATCTCTTGACATCTCACTGTGGAAGCTTCTACGCATCCTGGACTTCTTTTAAGTTGTTGACATGTTTAATACTAGTTTGGATTCGGGCAGTTTTTCTGTGGCTCTTAAGGGCTCTGCAGAGCTGGCTGTCAAACTGTAGAGTGGTGTTTAAAAGTGTACAAGTGCTGTCCAGTGTTCCAAATTGAAGATAAGGAACATCTGTTGTGGGCTGGGAATAATACCTATGCTGTCCTAGGGTTCATTAATTTTAGGAGAATTACAGACCATTGACAGGATGATATTTTCTACAGAAGTGCTCAGGAATTAGGCATGGCCATAAGAACATTGCTGTACCATGTAAGACTTGTGATGCTACAAGGCTACAACGTCAAACATCTTGTAGAATAGAATACAAAGAACTGTGATTTTTGAAGTTATTTTAAAATATTTTAAAAATAGTTTTCTGTGAACATTTTTCTGTTGCTAGAACAGTTTGGTCTTGGACTTGTTTTCTCTGGTCAGTTGCATGCTAGATCACTCATCATACTTTGTGTTTTCTGTGTGTAAAGTTAAGAAATACTCTAATGTGTATAAGAAAAATTTGATATTAGGTGGCACAGTACTCATAATTATTAAGTCCACATTTTTACTTCCTGTGGCTCAGAACAAGGTAAAAGGCAGTGGTGAGGTCTCTGCATTACTGGTGTATCGTAGTGGTAAGTTTTGCTGTGGGGAGGAGGGGACTGGTGTGACCCATCTGTCACTCTGCCTTGCAGCATGGTGGTGGGACACTGTGGGACAGCGGTGCTTTGGTCACCTCATGGGTGCTGTTTCCAGTTGGTGAAGGAGGAAAGCACCGGGAGGGGAGCAGAGCACAGAGCACCCCCCACTTGCTCCTGGCTGGGCCCTGCTGGTGGGTGAGGCTCCTCTGTTCATGACCAAAAACATTTTCAAAGCAATCTTACTGACTTCCGCAGAAATTGGCAGAAATTGTCTCAAGAAGTGGTTATCCTACAGAAAGCTGAAAAATAATGAAAATAGCAAAAGATACTGATTTGATCACTGTTGGTGCTCATGTCTGGTTTTCCTGTCCTAAAAAGAATTTGGATAAAAGCTGAGCCTAGATGTGCACTCATTTAAGAATGATTTTCCCATTGGCCGAGTGCAACTTTTCTAAAACCTGCAGAGAAATCTATTTGGTATATCATAAATATTGTAAAAATTTTATCTGTCACTTAAGTTGCATGCAATTACCTACCTCATAACATTTTGTTATTCTTGCTGTGAATTTCAGTGCATTTTTCTCCATTAGGTGTGGTAGATTTGTACCTTTCCAATCCAAATTGGCAAGTATGTTAATTGACCTACACAAACTCCAGAGCTTTGTTTTGTTGTGGTGGCTTTAACAGGGACTGCAGGCCAGGCTGAGGTGGTGCCAATGCTGGGTGACAGCAGCTCCAAGCGGTCCCACTTGTGTTGCAATGTGGCCACTGTATGGAAACTCATGAACTGGGGGAAGACAGGCCAGTTTCACTTCCCCCACCTTGTCCCTGGAGGCCCAGTGCAGACCAACCCTCTCAATTGTTGCTTTTGTACCTGGGCACAGGAACAATGGAACCTTGGAGCCTGCCATTCTGGAGTGCTTTCAGCATCATCCTGGGATGGCTGTTGCTTGACAGTGGAGCATTAAATTCTGCAGTTAAAAATGCAGTAGCAGTTAAATTCTGTGAAGGATTACTATTGCAAAAGAAGGGCATTTCTTGTTTATGTTTTTATCATTGTGGCTGATATTGTTTGCCATTTCTATTTTTAAATTTCTTCCTAAGCTTTAAAAAATGTTTCGTATTAGTGCACAAAGCAGAGCTCCTAAGGTGTCCTAGAATAGGTAGGCAAGTGGTTTTAGTGGAGTGGGAGAGGGGGAAATAAGGTAATAAAATGTACACAGACATCTCTGTAGGGTTTTCCTTTCTGTCAGTTTACATGTGAAATTTGAATAATGGTTGGACTTTCTATTTTTTCCTGGTATTCTGCCACTGGTTTTTTTCCATCAATTATCTCATTTCCTCCACTTTGTTTTCTGTGATCTGATGATCCAACTCACTCCACAGATTATAATAATCAGGTTTTTTGCGTTATGTGTTTCATGACACAGATTACACCCCATGAAAGGTTTTACTCTCAGTGTCAGATTTTGAGTATAGGAATACTTGGAACGGTGAGTGCAGCTACAGCTGAAGAGTAGATAAACAGTTTTCCCTTATTTGTGAGACTTTTGCTTTAGTTACTCGTTCAAAGATTTATCCCAATCAAGATCCCGTTGGGGGATTGCCCTAACTGTAGGAGCCTGGTTTCTTTGTGCTTTGTAGGTCTTGAGCAGATGAAAAACTTTATTGAAGTGATAGAGGTCTTCACATGATGTGTCAGCAATATAAAATGAAGGGGAACTTTTTATTTAATAGGAATGGATGTGAGTCAAGGATTCTCTAATTTCTCATAATCTTAGGAGAGAACGTTGTCCTTAAAATTTATTGCAAGAGAAGTTTTGTTTAGTTAGTAGCTTGGGGTTTTTTTTAATAAGAAGGACAAACTGCTTCATCTAAAACAAAATTATAGTTAACTTAAGGTTCTTCCATACCAGTCATGCTTTGATGGTCTGGTAATGAGGCACGATTTCTTAAGTGGCATGAAGACATTTAATAGATCTAGCCTGCTTTCTTTTTAATACAAAAGCTTGTCATTTAAATAAGTGGGTTTGGGGGAAATAAATTAAAAAATTCAAATCTGCATGGAGACAAGATGGAGACAAAAGCTTCTGGAATGTTGGCAAGAAATCAATCTTAATGTTATATATGTCATTTATTCCTGGAGCAGACATGGGGATTTTGGTTAATGAAGTAGGTAAAATGTTTCTTGTTAGTGACATCTTGGGTATTTCCTTGGAAGCTTTTGGTAGTTGGAATGAAATACGCAGCATGGTAAAAAGAGTGCACTTTTTCATTTGGCATGTAATGGTTCTCAGCTAGGGCTGAAATCTTGGGAAGATAAATCATATTTAATACAGAGACAAGAGTGGCTAGAATAAAATATTTTCTGGAGTGTTACAGGCAAGGATATGTAAGATAGAATGTTATGGTCTAGAACATAATTTTACAGTTTTTTTGTGTGTAGTTGTTTTCAAAAGAAGACTTTTGAATTAGAAGAAACACTTCTTAAATGAACAGCATTATCTCATACTGTTATCACACAATCCTGTTAAACTGTATATTTTAAATAAATAAATCACTTTTAGTTGTTTGCATAATTGAATAGGATCTTAAAATGTTGTGTCACAAGCATTCCTATGGTGCTTGACTGCACACTATGACTGCAGTGTTTTTAACGTGAATTTTTAGCACACAAATCAGAAACCTCATTAAAAGTCCCACAATAGGATTTAACTGGTCACTTAACATTCTAAAATGTCAGCTGACTTACTCTAGAGAGAGAAATGTTGTGTTAGATTTTTCCATGCAGCAAACTCACCTACTAAAATAAGACTGCTGGAACAGCTGAGCGTGGCTGCATGAGTCAAGATGGAGAGGAATTTCAATCAGAACAGCGGGAGGGAAAAGTGAAGGGAGCTGATTTTAAACTTGGGAAATTGGAGGAAGCTTATACGGAAAAATACATTGATAGTGTTAACTAATATTGTGCAAATAAATCCTTTGCCTCTTCATGGAAATATGCAAGTATTTTTAGTATTTCCCATTATCTGTTCATACAGTAGTATTTCCCATTATCTGTTCATACAGTTTGGGTTTATCCTTGAATAAAATACATGAAATATATCTGTGGTGTTTTAATTAAAATATATAGGGCAGAGTAGGATTTAACATGATTGCGTAGTGAACCTACTGAATCCAAGATCCAGAAGCACTTTACAAGTTAGTTGCTATCTAGTGCCATTAGTTCGTAATTTCTTCTATAATGTTTGGCTCTAAGCTTTTAATAAATTAATCAGACTGGGACCACTTGAAACAGTAACTTGAAACCTCCAGACTGGCTGGTCTCAAATGACCTAAATTAAAACAACACTTATATAATATCTATAGTACTCTTTATTGGTAATGCAAGCAATAGGTTTAATTCTGTTCTCTAAGTGCTACTCTTGAGGTCTGCAGTGGGATTAATTTGTTGTTCCATTACAGCACAGTAGCCAAGAGCCTAACTGTAGGCTTTTTCTGTAAGAAAATGCAATGTTGTAACTTTCCATAATATCCACAGGTTTTAGGACCTGCCCCAAAATGGTGTTCCTTCTTGGACAACTTGACTGAAGAACTGGAAGAGAATCCAGACAGCACAGTTTATGATGATTACAAATTTGTTACCAGAAAAGACCTTGAAAATTTAGGTAAAACAGTTGTATATGCTCTTTGGCTGACTTCTTTGTTCAGTTTTTGAACATTTACACATCTGATTTTTATAATTTCAGTGTGATGTATGAGGACTGTTAGAAATTCACTGACAGTAGTTTCCTCTTGTCTTCTTGGTTATTAATATTGCAGACCAATGGCTCTAAGTTCTTTGGTTCCCAACCAATTCAACACTAGACACTTGTGTTTCTCAGGTTTTTATCACAAGAAGGGAATTGATATTTGCTGATATAATATGTCTGAGAATCTGCTGTGTGTGCTTTCATATGCTACTGGGAAGGCATAGGAAGAGAAATTGGTTTAGTTTTCAAAATATTTTTGAGGTGCTCAGGTATAATTTGGAACTTGCAGCCAAAGGCTACCCTGTTTGAATGTAGTAATTTTCAGAAAATACAAATCATTCTAGGGCAAATAGTTTCAAGAAATTGGAATACTGAAAATTATATAGCAGAGAAGGTAAGCAAGCTTCTTCCGAGGCAGTTAGTCCTTTGTCTGTCCATTACATGGTTTGATTGCAATGTTTTGCTCCAGTTTACCTAATTTACCTCTGACTGTTGAGAGTTGGGTTTGACCCAAGGCCAAACTCTTTAATTGAAAACATCTCTATATCACACTAAGAAGGGGATTATCAAACACCTATGGACTTTCAAAAAATCCTCTGGAATTTTTTGTGAACTTCTATAGGGCATAGTGCATGTAGGCATTTTTTTAAAGTGCTCAGTAACATGTATTATGACAAGAAAAGTGGATTTGGTTGCTCTGAAGAAGCTTAAAATTTTTTGCTGGCCAAAACGATTTTTTATTCCCAGTTTTACTTAGTCTTGACGTCATGACTGTGACTGTTAGATTGATGTTTTACATTGGCAGTGCTTGTTTGTCTTATGGAAGTGAACTGGCTAGCTTGGAATACAAGTTCTTTATATAGGAAAGCTTTTTGAAATTTGGAACTTTTTTCCCAGGCCTTGCTCATCTCATTGGATCATCATTGCTCAGAGCATATATGCATGGCTTCTTCATGGACATAAGACTTTATCATAAGGTAAATAAGGCTGCATCTTGTCAATTTTTTTTTCTTAACAATAAAGTATGTGTGTTGGGGTTTTCTTTCTTTATTTGTGTTTTTTTGTTTGTTTGGTTGGTTGGTTTTTTGTTTGTTTGTTTGTTTTTGTTGTTGTTTGTTTGTTTGTTTTTTGTTGTTGTTTTGTTTTGTTTTGGCTGGGTTTTTTTTCCATCCAGATAATGGACTGTGTCCTGTATTAATGGTATTTTCTTTTTACTTCCTTCTGCTTGTTAAAAGGCAAAAATGATGGCCAACCCCTTTGCTTATGAAGAATATAGAAGAGAGAAAATAAGGCAGAAGATAGAAGAAACACGTGCACAGAGAGTTCAACTGAAGGTAAATCTGATAAACAAATAGTATACTTTGGGGAAAACTATTCATAAAGAGTAACATATTCCTAAGTGTATCTTAAAGATGTAGCAACTTAGGATTTGATTCTGTTTATCGTTGGACACACAAAGTAATTTATAGGACTTCTTGAATGGAAACATAAAATGCCCTTGCATGTGATTTTGAAAGGCTGACACCAAACTAAAAGAGAGTTCTCATCTCATTTGCAACTTCAGCAGATAATCCACTAGTAAAACTTTGCAATTTCTACTTCTGTCATTAAATTACTTAAGCCATTGAAACATGATACTCTGGAAAGGGATACATGAAAATTGTATTGTGTTTATAACTAGTAGCTCTCTAGATTGGATTTGTTAAACATAAAAGGAGAAAGAGTTGCTTTTAAAGTTCTAAAGCTGATGCATTAGAAGTTAAAAATAATATACAAGTTCTTAAATCTTCTCTAAGTGCGGTTGCTTTACTAGTACCTAGAGATATTTGGAACCAGTCAAGCAATAGTTGTAAGAACGTAAAGCATGTAGGTTGCATGTGTAAGAAGCTAATTTATTGATTGATTTCTTTCCTCTTTTTAGAAACTTCCGAAAGTTAATAAAGAACTTGCACTCAAACTGATTGAAGAAGAAGGAGAAGAGCAACAGATTAGTAAAAAAAGGAAACAAAAGGTGAGCTCTTGCTTTGGTGACTTCTCTAACTGGGAGCACAGAACTAGCAATGCTTACAGGATTCTTTTTTTTTGTTGTTGCTGTTTGGCCAAACAGATTCAGAATACCATTGCTTCTGTTTCTTATAAATAACTTACTCTGGTAGGTGACTTTAAAATGCATTTGACTATAGCTGCAGCACAAAAAAGACCATATAGTAACTTGAAGCTACAAATGATTAAATACTGTGAAGGTGATATGGGTTTTATTAACCAAAAGCTGGTTAATGCAGCCTCAATGCCACAACTGTTCAAACAAGACCTGTTGTTTGCATTTGTTTTTGGTGTTTTAGTGGTGACCACGACAGGATAGAAGTTGTCTATAAAATTTAAGATACAATTGCCTTTCCTTGTGTATACAGTTAAATATATTTTATAGAATAGCGAAAGTTTGCTTTTACGCAACAGGAGTTCTTCTGGATGTTAAAAATAATCAATTTCTCTCCTAGGAGAAGTTTTAATTGAAGAAATGGGTAAATGTTGACTATCTAATAGGAGCGGAGGCTTTTTATAGGTAGCACTTCATAGGTGCTCATTCTGACAGGGATATGGTGTTCATGAAAAGCAGACATTAGCTGCATGTAATAAATAATGAAATCTTGTATGTTAAGGTTACTAGGAGGGATGAACTACTAAAAAGATAGGCGGTGGTGGTGAAACTTAAATGCAGACTGAAGCAAATGGTACAATGAAAATGAGAGTTCAGTAGATGGGGACTGATTTGTCTTGGAGACCATGGAGATTGTGTAATTAAGTGGACTAAACGGAGTATAGTATAAAAATGTATGTTCGGGTTATTTTTCTGAACCAGTATTAGAGTCCTATGACAAGCAATTTATTTTAGGCTTTGGGATTTAATTTTTGGCTGTGATTGAAAGTTCATTTGCACCGTTTTTGTGTTTGAAATTTACTCTTCTTGTTTCCCGTATCCTTAGGTCCACCCTCCTTTTCTTAAGTAACAATGAAAACCTAATGCTGTGGTGGGATTAATATGCTAGTATAAATTGAGCAATGTTAAAAAATTAGCATTTTATAATAAAAAGCTATGTATGTAATGATTTTAAAATTACAATAACTGGTCTTCTCATAAGCTGAATTAGTAGCTTGAACTGTTCTGAATTCACCAGTAACATAACTTACACCTAGTTCATTTTACTTTGGCATGAATAAAACTGCCTTTTCCATTCTGTATGTGAAAGTAGTGGAAAAAAAAAGTGTTATAATTATGTATAAAAACACTTCCTCTTAAGTATTTACAGTAAAATAATAGTAGCATTGGATAAAGGCATGTACCCTTATAATTTGTTTTACATGTTGTAGAATCATCCCCATCAGGCAGTATATTTGCCTTGGAGGTACTGCTGATTAGTCAGTAGATATCAACATGTCTCCAGACTAGCTGGCTAATGTATGAGAAACATTTCTTTGAAAATATTAGTAATGGTGTATTTAAAGTGTCTATACTGTGCATTAAAAAAACTCTTGCTTACAGGTAGCTTAGAACAACCTTTGTGAAAATACAATAAGCATAAATCTTTATTTAATTTGACCTGGAAGGATAAAGCAACTGGCATTTCATATGCTGGTTATTAATTTTGTTTAATTAAAAAAAAGTGTTACTTATTTTGTTAATGTCTGTTTCAGAATTGTCTAACTTGCTCATGCTTTACTTCTGTTCCAGAATCTGCCAAGTCTTCTCAAAGATGATCGTTTTAAGGTCATGTTTGAAAATCCAGATTTCCAGGTGGATGAGCAGAGTGAAGAATTTAGGTTACTTAACCCGCTTGTTTCTAAAATAAGTGAGAAAAGAAAGAGGAAGCTAAAGATATTAGAAGAACTGGAAGCACAAGGACAGGTAAAATACTTTCCATTCGGATTAAGAAGACTCCATAGGCTTTTTTTTCCCTCTGTTTCAAGCATTCAGACTTTTCACCCCAGAAAGATGGAGGCAATGCAAGAATGTCTTACCAGCTACAATAATTAAGTGTAATTTATAATTTTAATCTGGTTTTTAGATGTGAATTATATTGTTTCTGCACAAACATAGATTTGAAAAACATAAAATACGTAGATGGTAACAACTTTGTAATATATTTTCAGCTTCATTTGCTGTTACTGCTTTTGCTTAAAGATTGTAGTTCTTTTCAGCTGTATCTAAAACTGCTGTATGTAAAAGCTGTCACGTACTCTTAATTGCAGGAATGGTTTGAAAAGAAAATTAGTTGATGATTTCTTATTTCATACTATTTTTGTCTGCAGGAAGAGGAGGAAGAACCAGAAGGAAAAGCAAGTGATGCAGAAAGTTCTGAGAGTTCAGATGATGAAAAAGGCTGGGTTGAAGAGGTCAGGAAACAGCGCAAGCTTTTACGCCAAGAGGAAAAACTAAAGCGGCAGGAAAGGCTCAAGGAAGATCAGCAAACATTACTGAAACCTCAGTTTTTCGAGATTAAAGAAGGAGAGGAATTCAGAAGCTTCAAAGACTCTGCCAAAAAGCAAAAATTAATGAAGTAAGACTAATGTTCCTATTTTAATAGCTGGGGGTGGATGATTCTCAAGTATTTCCCTACAATGCAGGCCAGTGATGTTTTGGCTTGGAAGCACTTGCTAGCAAAGCCACATCTGGTGATCCAAGGATATAACTTAAAGTGACATAATCATTGAAAGCTTTGTGTATAGATAAACAAATACACTACACAAATGAGATGAGTAAGATATGGGGGATCCATTACTCAGTGTTGGCAAAGTGCTGTTGTCACAGAAAACAGTCATGTCTTGTGAGACTGGTTATATTTCTCCACCAGTGTCAGTATCAGGTTAACAGACTGGATGTTTTTCATCTGACTGTGAAAAGGATGTAGAATGCTACATGAATAGTTTTGAGAGTAGGATCAAGGTGCGTCAAGACAGTAAAAGAAAAATTGTTTTGTCTGGATATTTTTATGACATCTAGAAATTTTCAAAACCTACACTGTCCTTATAATGTCAGGACTTACTATTTCTGCTTTTCTTTTTGCAATACAAAATACCACACTGGGAGGGTGTTTGTTAAGTGTCATTTATTTGGTTTGGTTTGGTTTTTTCATTTCCTTAAATTGATGATCATCTGAAATAACGGGTACATGGATAAGCATGTCAAACTAAAGAAAGAGCACCTTAAATTAAAAGTCTTGGCTTTGAGGTGTTCAATGCCTGCAAATCTCAATGATTTAGTTTTTTCAGAGGTGAGTTGAGCCCTTCAGAAGATGAGATTTAATAGCCTTTTATTGTTTGGAGCACAAACACTTACTTCATACTTGAACTACTTTCAAGACAGTAGCTTCAAAGTTCTTGCAACACAGTTGGTGCAGAGCAGAATTTTGACTAATGTTGGAAACTGCTTGTTGGGCTAGATGGATCTCATAATAAACATTTTGGTTTTACTTAGAATGAAATTATACGGTCAAAGAAAAGAAAGTGAATAATATAATGGGGCTGTTTCTTTATGTCACTAATGACTACAGTCTAGTTGTTTTATAATGGAAATTTTCTGAAGACGCATAAAGAAACATTTGATAAAAATTCAGCCTTTTAACTAGAATGATCATGTAAAAGGGATTTTTAAGTATTAGCAAGACAGTGTTCCTATGGTAGTCAGATAGTCTATGATTTCCATGTTGTACCTGTAAGACCTCTTTTAAGTAGAAATAGTGGTATTTTATAAATTGGGATTTATAGCAGTTCTGCAGAACTGATTCCGATGTTTTCCTTAGCTATTTTTTAACAGCAAGTAATTTCACACAGGGATTTTTCTTTGGTTTTTTTTTTATTGAATATACCCACTTATTCTGGACTTTTAACTTCCTTAGGTATTTCCATTAACTTTCTTCTGATTATTTTTGTTTTTTCCTTTGTTCCAGAAGATGAAGCAACTTTTTAATTTTGTCAGTTTTTCTTCTTTGTCAGGAGAAAATCCACTTTGGACACTCTGGCAAAGTACTGCAGGTTAAAAATAGGGTTTTTTTACATTGTAATTAGGTTTATAGTCATATTAGCTGTAACTTGGAAGGAGCCTGAAACGCTGGTCAAATGACACTGTATTCTCAGTGCGACTGAAATACTTCATTAAAAGGCTCTATGGCTGCAGCCTACTCATATACTGTTCCTTTGCACAAATTCAGCTGCTAAGCTCTAAAGCAAATTCTCAAGAACACTCAATTTGAAGCATAAAGATTTCATTTTATTCAAAACATGGAAGGCTTAAATGTGAAAAAGGAAATTCAAGTAAATAAGCCAAGACAGGTGTAAGGAAGAGAAAAAACATTTAGAAAAAAATAATGCAGTATAACACAGGATAAAGTAAATTTTTTCTTTTGGTTTTAAGGGAGCAAAATAATTTCTTCAGCCTGGGAAACACAAAAGCAAATATCACAGACCTGTCCAGTAGATGAAGGAATATCTGTGATGACATAAACTGTGAAAAGATGTTTAAGACTGCTTTTAAAGAAAGGAGAGTCTGCCCTAAGATTCACTGCTAATAGATACCCTCTGTGGTAAGTGCACAGATGGGATATAGCGTAAAATGTGAAAAAAAAAAGGAGAGGAATTTGAGGACAGAATAGAATGACCAAAAAAATTAATGTGGTAGCATCACTTCCTTTGTTTTCTGAGTTGCTGTTATTGAATTGACTTACATGGGGTTTTTTTATCTTTGTCTAAACAATTAGCTCTATACTCACTGATCCCCTTCATGCTCATCCAAGCATTGTTCTCAGTATGGAGTTTGGTGTTCCTCAAATTCTTAGAAGAAATTTGAAAATCAACATCTGGTATCTGTTTCATATAATGCATATCCGATATGATTTTGTAATCATAATTGTTGTGAGCTAAATTGTTTGGTTAATAAGCATTTTTACGTATTAGAATTTTATGAAGAAAATAAATATGTTTTGTGCTGGCCTTATTCAGTGATAAGTAGTCAGCATAAAAGTAATTAATTCAAGTAGCATCCTGAAAACTGGAAAGACTGTAGTGGCATGTACAATCTGGTGAGGCTGGCATGTTTGTCTTTGATTTGATATATCTAAGTTATGGAATGATGGTCTGTGACCAATATAATTAAGTACCTTAATACCTTCACTACGCATTTAATGGCTAGATGTTCTTTTTTTCTCTAATCATATAATGTTCTACCTGAGGAAACAGTTTATGACTTATATAAAACTGGGTGTTTCTTTTGACATGTTCCTGACTCAGCACGGCTCCAAGCCCAACTTCTAAAGCAGTGGTGCGTACTATAAATTCCTTCCTAGACCAACAGTCTACTCATTTCTCTGCACAGGAAAGCTGCAAAATTTACTCATGGTTCTATAAAACACCTTGTCTCAAATCCATCTACATTTAATTTTCCCCTTTTGTACTCTTATGCTTGCACAAGAAACCTGCAAATCCTTGCTTTGTTTCCTTACAACATAAGTTTCCTACCTAGTAACTTGAAAGGAAACCATAAAAGGAAAGGATTTTTATCTGTGTGCTAAGAATTCTTTTGATTTACTTGATGTCCCTTTAAAGAGGATGTTACTGAAGTTAAAGCATGTCAAAATTAAAAACTATAGCAGTCATATTTTATAAAAAGTATGACAGTCAATGTATGTGTCTTCAGAGGTGTCCAAGAAAGCCAACAAAAGCATAGTTGATATTCCTAGGTGTTGCTAAAGAGGTATTCTTGTTTTACAGCAGGAAAAGTCCTGAAAAACTGTTCTCCTTATAATGAGGGGGAAAAAAAGTGCATGGGTAATTTTTTGTTTGATTTTTACATTAGAGCAGGGGAATTTGCTTCTCATAACACTATGAATTTATCCCTTGAATTAATTTGTTGAGGAAGATGTGAAAAAAACCCAACCAAAACAAAAAACCCAGTTGTTGTTTGTGTATCAGTATGTACAATTCACTATCACTTGAGGTCTGCACATTTTCAGATAAATAGAACCATACCTACATTTTTTCAGTAAGATTACAACCCCACGGCATGTTGCTAGTATCTACTCATTTTAATTTCTCTCCTAACTGAAGCAGTGTCTAGGCAGTCATGCTAAATAATTGCTGGGTAGTAGCCATATTTCTCCAGTTCACTTTCAAAGGGGAGAAAAATGGGACTTCACTTGAATGTAGAAATCCCACCACAATGTTGGTGACTGATCTTCTGCCACAGTTAGCTCTAAGGCTTAGCTTGTCTTTCCGATTCGCACAGATGGAACAAGTTTTTACATGTACTCAATGAAAAATATACTACAGAAAAAAATGCAATCAAAGTACGTAGTCATGAGAAATAAAGTAGTTCTTGACAGTAATTTTTCATTGTTAATCTGAAAAGTCTTTGTTACATAAAATGGCTCATTAACCAAAATTCAGTGGACTTCAGAGAGTTCATGCATAGGCCACCACAGTCATGAGTTCTTCATACACAGTAAATGCTATTGACTCTGGTGGCTGCTAATCATCTCTATTTTTATGATGATGTGTTTTCCACTTCAAAAGTTGTACAAAAAAACATCTCTTGGCCCTCTTCAGAGAGAGCTAATGAGGCACTAATAGCATCTCAATTTGCAGAAACTAATTTTGTTTACAGTTAGGAGAATGTTTTCTAAGCACATGCAGAGTGAGTTTGATTGTACAAGCCATGTTATATTCTCAGAGGGTGCTACTTACTCGTAGGACCTACATTATAGGAGAAGGATGAGCCGTGTTAGGACTCACAGGTGCCTTTAGGGAGGCTGGCTGAAGCCAGCATTGTCCCTGCCTGCCTGCCTCCCCCCTGAGCTGGAGGCTTATGTGGGAACAAGGCGTTTTTCCACTCCTCAGCTGTTCTGGTGTACAGCCCAACTTAACCAAAGTCAGCAACCATGACATTAAACACCAGCTCACAACCTGGAGCAACTGGGGCATGTCCATATGTCTTGCTTTTGCAGGGCATTAACTTCTGGTGGAGGAGAGCTGAAAACAGTATGAGTTTTGGCCACACCACCTACCTCCTTCTCCATAGAAAAGCTGGAGTCTGGAGCCTGAGGGAGAGGCTCTACACCAGATTGCTTACAGAAACTCAGTGATAAGCACTGTGCTTGAAGGCATATGCTTCTGTGGAGCTCCTATCTGGGCCCAGGGTCTGTCTTTATCACATTCATTTGTTTATATTGTTCTTTTATTCAGAAAACGACTTAGACTGTTGCAGGCACAGTGTCCAAACAGGCATTTGTGTTTGGATTAAGTAGTGAAGTGATTCATTTGGTGATTAATTCATTCTGGTGTATAGTCAAGCTTCCTTCCTTCCATCAAAAGTGTTTCCAATTCAGAAGTTATAAGATTTCAAAAAAACTGAATATCTAGCCTTACCTTTTTTATTTGTGGAGTTTAATATCCCCAACTTTTTTGGACATTTCATAGAAAACTATAGCAATAGAAGGGTGTGGTTTCTTTCTCAATTAGAGTCATGTTACATGGCAGCAAAAACAATGAACTTTACATAAATTTTAAAAGTGTTTCTACTAAAAGCAATATCTGGAGGGAATTATTTGAATTTGTCTTTCTTTCTGTTTCCTGAATGTTTATTTTTTTAGTTATGACATTTCAGGGTTTCAGAGAAATTGAGATTTGTTTTGACTGCATTATCAACTTTTATTATAGTAAAAAGATGGCAAAAATAGGGGCTAATGTTAGTTTTTCTCTGCAGGAGAAGTCTTGAAGATCGTTTAAAGCTTGAAGAAAAGCTTGGCACACTCAATGTGTCTGATACCACAGTAGGCAGCAAACAGGCAACATTCAAATTAAAGAAGGTGAGCTATATATACATATATATAATTTTTAAGATAATGCACAGGTAACTTTAGTTCTTGCATGAAAGAACAGGAACTTTAAAACCATCAAGCAAATGTCCCTCTTCATTTCTTTATAAGCTGCCAACTCTTCAGGTTCTTGCCAAGAGAATGAAAGCCTCCAGTAGTGCTCTGTGTGTTTATCCCTTATAACTCAGGCAACACTCATAAAATCCTACGTTCTGGTGGAAAATAATGGCTTGCATCTTTTAATAGTTTATTTGCAGAGGTACCACCAGAAGCTTGTGACCTTGCCTGACTTCAGTGCCAGCACTGATCAGATCTCAGTCTGCAGGTCCAAACACAAGTGAGGGTGCTGCAGGGGACAGGCTTTCTCTTGGTTTAGCATGGTGAGAGGTCTCAGCATGATAGAAACAGAGCTCCAAACCACCTTTGTTATTGACCTTATGTAACACAGGTCACAGGAATGAGCTGGTCCCATACTGGTTGTCATATTCCATATGGAGTGTGCAGTTAACTGCTGCCTGTTTACCCTTCCCAAGGATTTGGATTTTCCATTCTAAAGAATTTTGTAGATTGCATACAGGTGATTGCTTTATAACGTGGGGACAGGTAAATAAATGCCTGCGTGCATCTGCTACTGCTGCAGAACATTTAGGGATTTTTTTACCAGAAAATTGCTTTAGAACTGAGGAGAGGATTCTATTTAAAAGCTGAAGACCCATATGAATTGATACTTGACCTGACAAAATTTACTTTGGTTAAAATTGGTTTTCGTCAGGTAAGCATGTTGCTGTAATGTGTTGCTGTAACACATTTCTCCTTACCACTGGTCAAATACTGTTCTCACTGGTAAAACACTGTCACAGAAATGGCTAAGTAGTTATTTGATTGTCACATTGGATATGCCTGAAGGAAAAAAAAAAAGTCAGATTTATTGACTGTTTCTACCTTACTTTACTGATTATTATCTGTTTGCAGATGTCCTTTTTCATCTGATTCCTATATTGGGGGAATTTAATATGTGACTGTGGAATAAATCGCAAATTCCTCTGCAGTGCCCTGTAGGGTAACCTTTCTGGTGATCTTACCAACTCTGTAACTGATACACTGGTGTCTTACAGCTTATTAAATGGGCTTTGCAGGGCTTCAAAGCTCGGATTTTTTTACAGTAGCTTTAACTGAAGAAATGCAAAGCCACAAGATTTCTTGCAGTTGGTGGTGCACACTGAACTGTCACTTTTTGCTGACAGTTTTGTAAAGACTTGGGAGCAAGGTAGACAGACCCTGCAGGAAGAAGACAGACACAGCAGTGGTTCAGAATGCCAATTTTACTTGATTCCATCAGATAAGATACAGCTTTGAGGGTTTTTTACAATTGTGGTGCTTCTAACCTATATGGATTTTCTTTTCCTGACTATTTACTGATACTGCTTTATTGAAATATGTACACCGTAGTCATCCGAATTAAAAAGATTTTTAAAAATCTAATTTAAAGAAAAATAATGCATCTACAGTGGAGATATCTTCTCCTATCAACAGAACAACAAAGCAAGACTTACAGGTCTTCTCTCAAATAAGCAGACTCTGCGTATATCTTCTGAAGTCCCAAGGAACGGAGAAGGGAGAGCTAGGAGGAAGTCAGGCTATGCAGTCATGGCACTCCTTTTCAGAAGATGAGTTGGAGTTGACAAGCCAAAAAAGGGGTTTTAGTGTTACTTGAAATATCAGCTTAGGCTTTGTGATGCCCTTTCCTCAAAAGGCAGGTGTATTTAGGAGTAGGTGGAAAGATTTAGCAGGGGAGAGAATTGTCCTTCTATAGGGTTGGTATCACTTCAACTCCTAAGTTAGAGGAATTGAGGCTGAACTTGGCTTCTGCAGGTGTGGTATGTTGGCAGCCTCCTGATGCCCAGCTACCACTGACAGATGCAGTGATGCAACTGTTTGTCATTGATATTTCACAGTTTAGTTTTCGGGGGAGTTGAATATGGTTCCTACAGCATGGCAACTTATTTTTTGATTTCAGTATGCTTTATCATAGCAAATAGATCTAACAAAATAGCAGGATTTCTAAAATGTCAAAGTACTTATACTTTTAGGACAGTATGGAAGACATTTTAAAAAACCCAAACCATAAAATTTCTAATGCAGATCAAGGTCGTTTGGGTTCAGTACACTACGAGTAGCTGTTAACATGAACTTAAGTAAGTAAGATTGATCAAGACTGTTTCAGAAGAGGTCTGGAGACAGAGAGAAACTACTTGTATTTTCAAATAGTGGGTTTCTTGTTGCTCTACTTGCAATGAAAACAAGAATTAATGAATTTCACCAAAGTATGAAAACCAGTAGTTTTTTCTGCCTTGACACATTCTGTGCCTTAATTAATGTCTCCCCTGATGGGGGAGAGGTTTAGCATCTTTGCCAGGAATTCAAGAGGCGAACGGAAACTTCTTCAGTCTCTGCTTTCAGATAGTTGTTTATTAAGTCTTATCAGAGAAAGAGAGTCACTTATGTGGCTCAGACAGCACAGGGCAGAGAATGCAGGAGAAGCCCGCATTATCAAGATTAGACAGTCTTTTTAAAGGTAAATTATCCAATTAAAACGTAAAATGAAAGGTATTTTCACATTTCCACCAATGTTCAATAAATCACTTTGTCACGTACACAGGAACTGCGGAATTTTTTATCCAATCACCCTAAACTACTTCTACTGCAAAATATGGAGGAATAGAAGAAGAAGAAGAAACTTAGAGAACAACAATAATCCTCCATTTTGAAGTTTCTTACTTTTNCCAACTCTTCTCAAAGGGTAGGTAATTTTCTCCATGGGCAGAAGTCAAAGACAGTGTTGTCCAGGGGGGTAGAATCCTTCAAAACAGGCAGAGAGATATTCTCTGCATTCTGGATTCCAACATGCCTTGATACCAGTACGGGCTCTTTGCTACATTTGGTAAACTGGTTTGTATCTCACCTCAGCCAAAATGCTGTCCATGCAAGCAGATCTCTAGCTCAGCTTAAATGGTAAGTGAATGGAGACTGCGGGAGAGATGAGCTGACATGAATACTGTTGGTTACAGAATGAGATGCAGTGGGGATGCAGCTGCATCCACAGTCGTAATTCTGTCAGTGCAGTTATCCTGGGCTGCTTGAAATTGCTCAAATTGCTGGAGTACTTTTAGCATGGACAGTTGCCTGAGCTTGGCAAGTTCAAGTCTGCTAGTTCCAGTTTCTGCCTAGTTTAAAGACAAGCTTTAGTCTTCCAAAGAAAATAGTAGTTTATGGCTGTAAGAGCCATTTCATCTACACGGTACATAAATTAAACCCTTCCAGCATGTTTTTGATTAAGAGGAGAAACATTAATGGAACATGTGCCACAGGAGCAGAGATTTAGAATTACTTTCATGTAGAAAGTCTTTCTAGAACTGCATACAGCATACCAAACACTTCCAAGAACTCCTAAGAACACATTTTAGGAAACGTGTATGCTTCAGCAAATTTAACTAATTGTTCTGTCTTTTTAAAATTAAATTGTGCAATATTAAGCCTGACAGATTTCAAGAAGCATTTGGACAATAGTCTTGGGTACATAGTGTGATACTGTCCAGGGAGACTCCTGTAGGGCCAGGGGCTGGACTCAGTGATACTTGTGGGTCCCTTCCAACTCAGCTTATTCTATTCTGTGGTTAAACTTGAAAACACTAGTTAACCAAAGTAGATACTAAGTAGCCACAAATTGGGATCTACATTCTTAAGAGTATTTAAACATAAATTCTGGAGTATATTATTAAGCTTGGTTTTTTATCTGAAATACATTGTTCAGTTTTTTGATATCTTTATGTTAAACATTTGCTTTGAAAAACTTGGAATGATAATGCTTAAGGATATCCAGAATTAACAGGTACAGTCTGACACAAGATAGCCTGGGGCAACTAATGGTAACTCTTCCAGATTTGCTTAATGGAATTTTTACTTGATATATTGATACTGGGATGATAAGGTGATGTGTAAATTTACAAGAACCTGAGTCTATTTTTGTTTTGATATTCCAGTCAGAGCAGCAAAGGAAACAGCAGGAAGCTGAGAAACGGCATCGTCAAGAGAGGAAAAGTCTTCGGCGCCCTGCCAGTCATCTCAAGAGCAGACGTGGAAGAGGACGACTATTTCATTGATTTATGTTTTTTTTTTTTTAAGAAACTTTTTACCTCATTTTTCATTTGAAAAAGGGGCTTTTGCAAATTGGGATACAGTACCAATGGATTTGTATTTTGATTCGTTGGTGAACACAAAACCAGAACTTCCTAAACCCTGTGTTAATTATTGAAAAGTTTATGAAAATTAAAGTACTGACAAAAAGACACTGTGGATATGGTCCAGTGTGAACTGTATTTGTTCAGAAATCACCAGCAACTGGTTATTGTGTTACTCTGGATGTTTTTTATATAAGAATTTATGTACACAACAAAGCTGTCTGTCTTTTGTTTAACTTAAGAGCTGTGAGTTTTTGTTTCTGAAATCTTTGTGTCTGCTTAGATAGAAGATCAAGGGTAAGTTATTTTGTCTAAAAGTTTATCTTTACAAGGGCACAGCAAATTTTTCTGGTTCTTGAAGGATGACACACAATTGTATTTTTCAAAAACTGAGTTTGACTTTATATTCTTGGGTTGCCTTTAGTAGCAAATGGTACAAATGGTTGTCAGGAGGGCAACTGAGAATGCCTGATTTAGGTTCCTTTGAGTCATTCTATAAGGACACCTCTCTTGCCACACCAATGTACAAAAGGGAAGCTCAGAAGGGTAGTCCTATTAACTTAGATTTTGTAAGTACTACCTTAACTCATGTAAAACCTGCTCCTGATGTTTCTGTTTTGGAAAGCCAGCCATGGTTCAACATAGATCAAGTGGTATATGTTCACATAAAAAGCACTTTAAGGCCATGCCAGTAGTCTGCTGTGCTTCAAAAAAAAAGAGTTTTAAAACCCTAGAACCTAAATAGGTCACTACTTTAGCAAATAAATTAACTTTTACCTTTGATCCTAAAAGAACCTTTTTATTGCTTTTTAAAAGCCTTTATAGACTGCCTTTTTGCTAGATCAAAAAAACTCTGAACTTTGGATCCAACAAGAATCAGTGAATCTCCCTGTCACTATAAATCTTTTTAAGAGACTCATAGGTTGTTAAGTGTTTTGCTTTATAAACCAGAGGGGTATTAATCTGATCAGGTCTCTTGGGCAGTATTTATAGAATATTTGCAGTTACTGCAGTAAAAGCCTTCATTTCTCGTAGCCTGATATTTTCTTGTTGTTGTTGTTAGATGGTGGAAAAATTAGCCACATAGTTAAATTTTTTTTCTCCCTGACATAATTTTACCTGCTTTAATTCCTTCTTGTTTTAATTATATTGTTGCCTTTAGTTTAAAAAGGCCTTTTTCACCTGATATTATCTTTTAAAACTTACACTGCAGTTATCACCTCTGCCCTTGCATTCAACTAAAGGATAAGTCTCTCAATGCTTAGTTTTTTACCTCTAACTGTCAAATTACTGCATTGTCCATAAGCTTCTCATGCTTTTTATTTAGCACAGAACTATTCAGTACTCCAATGTCAGTCTCACCCATGCTGTAAGTACCATTACTACTTCTCCTCAGGCATTGAGAAAATGTGAATGCAGTTGTGGTTGCTTCGGGGTATGTCCCTCTCTTTGGAGTCTTGTCTTCTGACATTCAAGCCTCTGAAATCCAAATGCAGTGACAAGTTCAAATTTGTACTAGTGCAACATCTTCCCTCTGGAGCATTATGTTATCTCTTAGAAACTATCTGTGTGCGATTCCAGTGTGCTCAAGTCATACACGGGGCTGTGTGAACGTGGAAAGATTAACAGGGGAAAGTGGCCTCCATTGTGGTTGATACAGGGGACTGAGTGGACAGAAGTGGTGCTGTAAGAGCAGGAATTTGGCAGTTTGCTCTTTCTCATGGTGGGCCTAAATCCCATCATATTTGATCTAGAGCTGCATTTACGGTATAAGGCATCTGTATTTCAGCAATGATTTTGTGAGCTGTCAAGAGCAGTAAAAAACTAAATATGGTTGATTTGCAGGGTGGTAATGAATTGAGTATGAAATGGTTAACTTTCAGCTTAAAATGAGTGTATTTCTTGTGGTTTGAGATTCTTCTGACTGACTGGTTTAAGTCAGTGTTCTGCTTTTCTTGCACTTACATTCATAATGTAAGTATTGTGATAGTATTGATCATGTGTTTAGGTTGAAGCCTATATGATAAAAGGAATATGCTTTGTACTGTTAGATAGAAGGCACATGCAAGCTGCCCTTAATATGCCATTTGTTTCACCTCAGAGATAGTTGGGATACATTTTAAACACCTCCTTCGACCTGCTGGCAATGCTCTTCCTAATGCTCCTCAGGGCACCACTGGCTTCGTTGGCCACAAGGACACATGTCATGGACAGCTTGTTGTTCACCAGCACTCCCAGGTCCTTCTCTGCAGAGCTGCTTCCCAGCAGATCAGCCCCAGCCTGTACCAGTGCCAGGGGTTATTCCTCCCCAGGTGCAGGACCCTGCATTTGCCTTTGTTAAATTTCAAACTGTTCCTCTCTGCCCATCTCTCCAACCTGCTGAGGTCCTTCTGAAGGGCTGCACAGCCCTCTGGAGTATCGGCCACTCCTCCCAGCTTTGTGTCATCGGGGAACTTGCTGAGGAGACCTCTGCCCCTTCATCCAAGTCATTGATGAGTGAGTTAAACAATATTGAACCTTGGGGGACACCACTAGTGACAGGCCTCCAATTAGATACTGGGCCACTGTCTATGACCCTCTGGGATCTGCCATTCAGCCAGTTCTCCATCCACATCACTGTCCACATAGGGACCTGGCATGAAGCATGTTTAGATAGTTGAGACTGATTAAGTAGATTAACAGCAGGTTAAAGTTGTTCTTGAGCAGCTATCTGGGGAAGATTGGAAGTTTCAGTAAAAGCTGGAGTATCAATGCAACATCATTGCAAATGAATTAACTTCATCATGCAACCGAAACAGGCATTTGGTAAGTGTCAGCCTGGTTTCATTAATGTTTTTCAGTCAGTAGTCACTTCATTTTCCATGCTGCAGGAATCAGTATTCATCCAGAATTGCAATTCCTAGAAGCTGAGCAGCTGCTGGGAGCCTTTGTGACATTTAAGGTTCATCCTCTTAAGGTGTGTGATCAGATGCTGTAGCCTCATGGAAGCCCTGATTGTTTCATACGTATGAGAACTTATGGTGAGCATCAGTTTAAAAACTCACTGTAAATAAATGTACAGATAGTGGTTAAATGTGAGTGAAATGCTGGTGAGTTAAAGGAATGACCTGGGTCTGATGTGTCACCTGTACTTCAGTATTTTTTACTCCACGAGTAATATGATTTTTATTGGTTAGACTATTAGTCATTCAACAACCATTGAACCAAAACTAATTATCTCATGTTCATTCCAAAATTCTATTACCAAGCCAAGAATCATTCTGTGTTCCTGTGGCTGGTATAATTGTCTGGAATTAGGAGCATCTAACAGTTTAAACAAAACAGTGAAAAGATTTACTGTACCCCACACTGCTGGTTTTTAATATCTGAACAAAAGAAATGTGATTTTAAAATGTTACCCTGCATACATAGCAAGTGTGTGTAAAATGTATATGCACATTTTTATACTCATGGGGTTTATGTATGGAGCTTAAAGCAGGTTGAGATGTCAAGCTTCAGGAGGAGTTGTGAGAGAGAATGGAACAGTTTTCAGATTACTCCATCTTGCTTTGCAGCAGCCTTTTATGTTTGTGTTATTCATGTTTCCAGGTGTGGAAATGGGGAATATAACTTAATTCCAGGAAGATAGGACCATGTTTCAGATGCAGGAGTACAGTGAAGCAGTACAGCTCCCTGCCTGGAGAGGTTGTGCAATGTCCATGAAAAGACTTGTGATGTTGGATTAAACATCTGCAGGTACAGATATCTATGTACCTTCAGGTGTAGTGGAGCCTTCCCTGAGGAAGAAGAATGGTTTAATGAGCTTTAGAGGACCTCTTCAGCCTGATTACTCTATGGATGTTGTAGGGCATAAGGAGGAAGCATGTATCATTAATTGACTGGAGCAATTTTCCCCCTTTGTCTCATCCTTCCACGGAATCACTCACTAGTTTTATCTTTTTATCTCTTTCTTAAAGATTAAATAGTTCTTTTGGCATGTTTCCACAGCTAATATATTTTGTCTGATCTTGAGAAGTATGGGGATTTCAAACTGAATGAAAGCACGTAAATCTATTAATAAATTTTACCTCTTGATCATTATCTCTGTATTTCAAAGCCCATTTTACTCAACAACTGACTCTTTGTGTTGAACATGAAATAGTCCTGTCACCAAAACAAACAATTTATAGTAAAGCCTGCAGAAAATAATCAGATTTAGCACCACTTGTAGTGGTGCAACTGGAAGAGAAGGAATTCCTGCATCTTAAAGGATCTCTAGGTCATAGAACCATAGATTTGTTTGGGGTGGAAGGGACCTTAAAGATCATCTAGTTCCAAGCCCCTGCCATGGGCAGGGAACCTTCCACTAGACCAGGTTGCTCAGAGCCCCATCCAACCTGGCCTTGAGCACTGCCAGGGATGGGGAGTCCACATATGCTCTGGGCGACTTGTGCCAGTGCCTCACCACCCTTACAGCAAAGAATTTCTTCCTAATATCTAACCTAAACCCACGCCCTTTCATCTTAAAGCCATTCTCCCTTGTGCTATCTCTACAGTCACTATGTGCCCACGTGGAAAGTCCCTCTGCAGCTCTCTTGAAGGCCCCCTTTAGCTATTGGAAGGTGCTCTAAAGTCCCCTCAAACCTTTCTCTTCTCCAGGCTGAACAACCCCAATTCTCAGCCTATCTTCATAAGAGATGTTCCAGCCCTGTGATCAAATTAGTGGCTCTCCTTTGTTTTTTAATTTGACCCAGATCCTTAATCCACATGGGGTCTAGTGGCAAATGTCTGTTGATGAAGTGACACGTTACTGTTTGTCCTGTAAGTGGCATTTCCATATGAAGTACTTGTGAGTATCCCCTGGTACAGACTGGTTTGCACTCATCTATCAGCAGAGCTAAAGTAAGTGGGTTTCTGTACAAGTGAGTGAAAACTACACTGACCAAACCATCCATACTAGTGTAAATTCAGAAATGTGTCTGCCTGTTGCTGACTGTTCTTCTCCATCTCCATCTTCTGTTCTTTGCTTAGTGTTTTAGACTATGGAGCATATCCAAGAAGTGAATGTTCACCCTGAGCATGTTCAGAAAGGAGTAATTTTTATCTTACTCTTTGAAAAGGATTGAGTGCTGCATTTCCTTTGATAGCTGTATTTCATTAAGAGTTTAAGTACAATACTTTTGCAGCAAGATCAGGTACGAGTTGAAAATGCTGTCATTCCCAGTTTTGCTGAGATTTGGGTCAGTTTACCTATGAAGGCAAGTCCTTGTTCCTGTTTAATTCTGAATTGAGTGGGGGCAAAAGTAAAAATTCCATTTCCTCATTAAAGAGAAAACTAGGCAGTTGAAGTGGGAAATACCAGCCCAGCCCTAATCAGAATTTATACTCCCAATTCCTGGAACCACCCTTCCCTTCCCTACAGCAGTTTCTGCCAAAGCTGCTCTGTCTCTCCTACTTATTATCTTGTTTGAACATCTGGCTCTTTCTTCTGGGGTGCCTCTCTACACTCTACTTTTTTCTGTTAATATCAGGATCTCTAGTACAAATTTGTACAGATACAGCACAGATTTGAGAATGAGCCCTGAAATGGTAATAGTAGACTGGCTGTGTATGGGCACACCTTGAGCAGAAAGGATTTGTATGAGCCTGGAGATACAGAGAGCTGTGGTGCCAGAGAGGATTCAGAGAGCTGATTCACACTCCTGTGCATGTTGGTGGCAATAGGCAGGGGATTGTTGCTTTAAACCCGCTAAAATCCACTTCTGCTCTGTGTGTATCTGTACTGCTGTGCTAGCTCTCCTTCAGTAAGGTCTGGGTGTTTTGGCTGGGATTGGTGTCTTTTATAATTTTGTCAAGAATTTTACCTACTGCATTAGTATAATTGCAATGTAGAGTTATATACATGCACAGTTACATTATGTACACTTACACAAAAAGTTTAGCATTCAAAAGCATTAAAATGATACATTATCTGATTTCAATCATGAATATTATGTCCTTTCCATTTACCAGCATTTCTTCTGTAAATGCATTTTCTTCTGTTTTTTAACCTTTATAATGCTGCCATAAGTGGAGTGCATACAGCAGGGGTCATAAAAGACCACATGCTTACCTGTGAGGATTTAATCATCTTATGCAAATGACAGTGTTGTGAAAAGTAATTATCTTATCTGTTGGGGTTCTGGTGATATTCTTGTAAACTGAATCATAGTTTCATCATAGCTACTGTGTTTTTCTCCTTTCCCAGAGGTAAATTGTAGGTTGCCCAACGGGACTATGACACTGTTGCACTGAAAATGAGGCAATATTTTAAACAGATCTCCACAGCAAATAGATATCTTCTATCAACGATATTTTAGACAGGTTTCAACAAATCACTTTTGCACAATGTCATGGTAACTGCATTGCTGCAATTTAAGTATCACTAGAAAAAGAAGAGTGTGGGTGATCATTCTCCAGTTCTTAGGACAGGGCCTGACGCTGTTCAGTTTACAAGTACAGACACAACCAGGAGCATCGTGTGTAACATCTCACATGAGCCTGTAGCTGGGGGCTGGTGTCACTAATCTGCAATTTAGCCAGTAAGGGAAGCACATTAGAATGATTGGTAACTTTAGAGTTATTCCAGGAGAATTCAAAAGTGACAATCCTTTATTTCCGTAATGAGTCTCCCAAACCATGAAAGGTTCCAGGTAAAAACTGGAAGAAGATGGACATTTCTCCAGAGCAGAGGGGAGGCACAAGGCTGTGTCAGGTATTCCAGAAACGCTTGTCATTCCTGGAGTGGTGGGAACAAAAGCTTGCTTCAGTGATGGCATTTGGGATAGATGTGAGGGCAGGGCTGCCAGGATATGCTGAATATGTGTGCTGGTTTAACAAAACTTGGTTTGTGGGGGCAGAAGAACTTGAATATGACCAAAGTAAAGAGGATTTACTCCCAAGTGGAGAGAACACTGTGCCTCAGGGTGCTGCAGGACGAAATGACCAAACAGTCAAGGCAGGTTGCTCCTTCCCTCCAGAAGTTCTCTCTTTCCCTTCTTAAATGATGTGTACATGATGTCTACTGCAACGATTTCTAGAAAGTAATGCCCAGCAGTGGATGTCTGCCTTGGCCTCTAGTGATGCTTTAATGCTTCCTCTTAATCATGGAAAAGTAATTGACCTCTAGTGTCAGTTAAGACATACTGTTTTCCCTTGCCTGTGAAGATCTGGGGAATCAGAGCTCTTTCCTTCAAAGAGACCACCACTTCCCATGAAATCGAAGGAATTCTCACAGAAGGAAATAACTTGGAAAAAGTCACTGTTTAATAAGGCAGTCAGTAAAGCAGCTGGAAAGAAAGGGAGAGAGAAGGTGTGGAAAATAATTTGAAATCTGGTCAAATGTTTCTCTGAAAACATTTTCCAATTAAAAAAAAAGAGTTTATCAATGTAAACATCAAATTTTCAAGAGCTGAAATTAATCTGTTCTTGTTTGGGGTTTTCAGTGAAAACTTCCAGTGTTAAATTTTACTGCCATTTTCTCCTAGAAGGTGCAGTCCTGTCCTGACCTGCTGTGGTTCCTTGCACTTCAGGATCTTTTAAAAACTGGATTCCTCCAGCCAGCATGACAAGGCTGGTACAGCTGGTCAGGTAGAAACAGTAATATAAACTCTTTCAAACATTTTTTTTCTGATTCTGCTGCTCCCCCTCAACATCTGGAATTACTGGGGGTTAGATATCTGATCACAAGGGCTGAAGTGCTGGGCTGTCTGAATACTTTTTATCTTCCCTTCCTGCTGGATAGGCATGTTTTTGACACCTTGTTATATTTTCTCCCCCCTGTTGAGCTGAGGAGGGCAGTGATAAAAGAGTTTTGGGGGCACCTGGTGTCCAGCCAGGGTCAACCTGCCACAGACAGACAACCTCTCCATTTTTTCAGTCTGTCTTTAGCTGGTAAGTTAGCAAAACAATTTCTGCACTAAGTAGGATAGTAGGAATGAAAATTATTATCAATGCTGATTTTTTTTCTCCAGTGTCGTTGGAATTTGGTGACAACTAACTGATAGGAGCAAAGTACAAATGATTTCTTAATCACAGGAAGCCTTGGAGCTTCTGACTTTGGGACACCCCTATTTCTGGCTTACTTCATGTATCACTTCATCTAGCTCACCATACTGAGTAACACATTTTAGGGCATCTGTACAACTAACTTCAAGATACAAACCACGCTGAAGAACTAGATGGGCTAAGGATCTGTTATTGTGTAAGGTACTTGTACAGCCAACCAACTTCTACTGTATGAGCTTGTGTTATTCCCACAGGTCAAATTTTCTGCTGCTTGGCTAAGGCAAGAATTGGGACCAGCCTCCGGGCTTGCTCAGAGTTCAAGTGTGCTTGAATCTCTGAACATAGCTCAGAAATCCCCAGGACAAGGCTGTCCTAAGAGTCTGGCAGCAGCCATGTCTCCAGCCTTCCCTCTGAGCAATCTTCCTGGTATCTTCTGAAAGCCTTCTGTATGTCAGGGCATTTTAAAGCTGCTGTATCTAGAAATACCTTCCATATTTCAGCAAGGTACCACAGGCTCCTAGTGGAGCCTAGGCAGTGTTCCCTCACCACCAAGCTGAAAAGCAATAGAACCAAAAAACTTTTCTTAGGAGATTTTACTTTCTTCCATAAATATGAAGGGTCTATGAAAGTAAAGTTGGCCACCGGGTTCAGAGAAAGGAGTATTAAGCCCTAAGGCAGAAGGACATAAATACACAAGGGACAGTAACTATTCTAAGGCACTTCAGTCAGTTTCTAAATCAGATGATGCAAATGCCTCAAAGCAAGAAATTTGAAAGCTATTCAGACAGTTTTCTTTGAACACTGTTTTGCATGTGGATTTCAAACATTGAAAGAGGGAAATTCTGTCATGTCAATGGGATCTCATGTGTTTTAACTGGAGAAGCAGTGATAACGTGAGCGAGCTGTGGTGCCATGCTCCAAATCCCTCAACAATAGACCTGTAGCTTGGGTGATGTGATTCTTGAGAAAGATTTTTCTCTCAATTGAAAGTTCTTACTTGGGTGCATAACTACCCAGAGGCAGAGAGAGCTAATCTGAACGGCTGGTATGTAATTTGTGTTGGTTCTCATGGATGCTGCTTGCATTAATTACAGAGAACCCATTGCACAGGATGAACTATTACTGAATAATTTCTTGGAATTTTCAAGCATAAGACAGCTTTCATTCCTCATGCAGGCTTTGAACTGTTACTCAATAATTTTTTCAATTCATTTTCTTTGGGCTTTTGTTCCAGCTGCAGATCTTGTCTTTTCCATCTACATAGCTTCCAAAACAACAGGGTCGACCCTGCTGCTTGGGTGCAAGACACACTCTTGCTGGCATTGGAGGAGTTATACCTGTGTTGAGATGATGTTGGCTGTATATTTACTGTGGCAATGACAAGGTACTGCCTGGCTTACTGGTTGCCTGTCAGTTTGGGTGCTGCTGAGGGAAAGGAGTCTGCCATGCTGTGGTAAAGGGACGTGGCTGTGTTGGTGTTAGAACTCCCTGGCTCTCAGAGCTGCTGCCCTGCTCCCTAATGGTGGCTGGGCAGAGCAGACCATGGTTTCTGTTCTGCCTCAGAGGCCAAAGTCTAGCAGGGTGCTCCACTTCGGAAATCAGATCTGCTGTATGCTTTTCAGAAACCCAGTTCCTGGTTGCCAGGTATTTCCCAAAGTGGAGTGAGGATGCAGGAAAACACTGAAAGCTGTGTAAGATTTCTGCTGTATGCTTTTCAGAAACCCAGTTCCTGGTTGCCAGGTATTTCCCAAAGTGGAGTGAGGATGCAGGAAAACACTGAAAGCTGTGTAAGATTTCTGCTGTTCCATCACTTCACACACATTCCTGATACATGTGCTGTGGTGGGTCCCAAAATCTGAAGAGATGAGAGGAGGACAATGTCTCAGAAGAAGAAGGTGGGACAGAGGTGGAAAGATGGGGACAAACATTTTAGCAGGACCTGTGGGAATAGGGGTGATGGTTTTAAACAGAAAGAGGGTTGATTTAGATTATATATAAGGAAGTTATTTACAATGAGTGGGATGAAACACTGGCACAGGTTGCCCAAGGAGGTGGTGGATGCCTCATCCCTGGGAACACTCAAGGTCAGGTTGGATGGGGCTCTGAACAACCTGATCTAGTTGAAGATGTCCCAGGCTTGTGGCAGGGGGTTGGACTAGGTGACCTTCAAAGAACCCTGTCAACCCAATCTGTTCCATGATTCAGTGATTCTAGAAAGTGAAAGTTTTCAAATCCACTGAGTGTTTCTGTCAGAGCACTGTCTTAACTGCTGTGGGAAGGAGCTGGAATTTTGGTCTGCCTGAGGGACAAGACTGTTTACATCTTTGATTTCCTGACAGTATGGCACACCATACACCAGGAAGGTGGTTAAATGCAAATAAATTCTGCCTTAAACAGAAGGTAGGGGAAAAAAGGTGCATTCCCTGCTCTGAAATTGGTGATGTAATTAGAGACCGTATTTGTCAAAACATCCCTTTCCCCAGTTTCTGCAGCTAATGATTTAAACCAAAAACATCCTTTTCTGTGGAAGATACAATTAGTGAGGAATAAAAGAGGATCTTTAAAAAGTATTTATAGAGAATCAGAACAATACATTGGGTTTTCTCCATCTGTTTTACTTCTGAGCTAAAGAAGACCAGCAGAGTCTACTTCTGTGTGGTTTGTGCCCTTGAAACTCTGTGGATCCTGCTCACAAAGATGACTGGAGCCATAGTAAGGAACAACTGAGGTCTTAAATGCCATTTTTAGTTGGGCTTTGTATGTAGAAGGCTTTATAGTTTCCCCCAGAGAACAGCTTCAGCATCTGTAGGTGACTGTATATGTTTCTTCCATGGCTGTAGGATTAGTCAAGGGCAATGGGGTTGCAAACTGACAGAGCACCCGGGGAGAGGCAAAAATGCTGTGAACATTTGCAACCTCAGATAAGTTGTTTTTTTCTTTCATGTGACTTTTCTTTGAGCAGTACATAGTTTTGGTGTAGCCCATGCTGACTTGGAGATGTGATTTGTTCCTACAGCAGCAGCTTCTACCTATTACTCACCCAGCTCCCAGCACCATTTAGCTTGGGAACAGCCTTAGCTGGAATTGGCTTCTGTGCACTCTTCCAGCTTCCCCTTGAAGCCTGCAGATTTTTGCTTCCACAACATCTACTGCCACTGCGTGGTGTGACACTTCCTACTGTTAATGCTGTGCCTGGCTCTGTGGCTTCACCTGAGCTTCATTCCTGCTGTTGGCTTTGAGGAAACAGTGAGGCAGCTGTTCCCTTCTCATCCCCTTTGTGACAATACTCGTCATTTTGCAGACTTCTTTCACGACCCTTTACAGTTGTCTCTTTTTCAGACTAAGTCCTAAACTATTCAGTAACTCCTTGTACTGAGGGTGTCCCATGTTTGTGATATCTGTAAATATGCCAACAATTCAAAGCACTTGGCTTTCTAAAAAGCTCTTAATAATGTATCTTGCCTTTTGCTTGGAAAATAGGCTTGGTTTCTGTCAGTTCTCAGGGGGTAAGAGGAGAGGTCCTCCTGTGGGTTCATGAATTGTTATAGACAGGAAAGAAATGGTGGCAGTCAGTAGGCAGCTTCTCTGACAGGAAAAGGGGAGTGTGGGTGTTCCCAGGGACCCTGTGCACTTCCATGTATATGTAACTGATTTGGAAAGATAAATCATCACCCAGGAAAGTAAGAAATAAAGAAGGCTGCACAGAGCTGTAGGAAAATTCAGTAAACCTGAGTAGAAAACAAAGTGACAGATGTCAGCATGACATGATGTGACATGGCAGTGGCACATCAGCTGTGCAAAGTGATAGAGACAGGCAGGAAAATCCAGTCAGCTGCAGGGTCACAAGAGTGAACTCTCACCTCATTACTGGTATTCAGAAAAGATCTTGGAAAAAGTTGTCTGAAACCATTGATTCAGTGTTCAGCAATAGTCCAAAGTTATTGGCAATGAGAGGAGAGGAATATAAAAAGAAGTAATTAGTATCTGCACTATACATAAGGCTCAAGAGCTCCTGTACTGTGGGTGTTAGGTTGAGTTCTGGTCAGCTCACTGTGAGAAAGGTTGTGGTATCACTGTGCACTGAAGAGAAACAGCCTTTTTTATAAGAGACATGCAGAGCTTCCTTGCCAATAAAGATCTAATAGTGGGGAACACTTCAGCTTGGAAATAGAGACAACTGAGCAGTTATATCATAGAAGCCTATAAACTAGTTGGAATGGTGTGTAAAGGAAGGTTGCAAAACTACTATTAAGTATTCTTCATGATGTAAGATCCACGTACGGTCAAATAAAATTATCAGGTAGCAGGTTTAAGACAAACATGTAGAGTTAGGTGTATGATAAACATGTACATTGTGAGACCAGTTACCTTAGGCTATTATGGAGGCCGAATGCAGGTGTTAGTCCTAGAAGGGGTGAGATATCTACTGAGCTTTATTGTACCTCAGAACCTGCATGCTATCTCCAGCTCAAGAAACTTTCAGTGATTGCCTGAAGCTGGAAGCATTTGTTGAGAAGCTTGCTCTGTACTTGACCAGTTCCTTATGCCTTTCCTTACATGTCTGCAATGGAGCAGGGAACTTTGCTCTGCCTGTAGTTGTCTGTGAGTGGGCTGAAGGCTGTGAGATTTCCATCGAAGGAGCTTAAGAGCAGATTAGCTAAACACCTCACTGATGCAGGGTAGGTAGAGCTTATCCCCCTCCAGAAGCGAAGCTATGCACAGGGTCCTACAAATGTCACTTTGTCCCATTTCCTGCAATTCTATGGAAACACTGAGTGAAAGTGTCTACCTCTCCACTTCCCACCTCTGGGTTGTCATCAGGACATGGCAGAGAGGGGTCCTGGGTGCTGAAGGGCAAGAAGGGCTGAAACCAGGGCAGAGTCAGCAGCAGGTGTGCTGTCCCCTCACCACTGGAATCACGGTGGAGGGTAAGTCACACCTCTGAAGTGCACCGGCACAGACACACCAGGATGTGGCTCCAAGGTCAGGCTGAGCCAGAAGGGGGGTCCATGGGTGCTGTAGCCAACATTGTGTCAGTCTGGTGTGTTACTGGCCTGCCCACGACAGTGCAAGGGGCAGAACGAGGTTGTTCCAAACTCCAGGGGAAAGGAATTGCAACCACTGAGCCTGTAGGAATGAGCTGCTGTTGTAACATCACAGCAGAAGTGGTGACAATCCAGATGAAACACCTAAGGAGCAGTTTCACAACACATCTGGCCCATGAGCTTTCCATGGGAAAAAGGGCAGAACACAAATGGGCTTACCAGTCTCATCCCTGCTCTTACTTTCTCCTTTTGGTTAGATTGTGGTTTTGGACTGTAAGCCAGCCTGCAGGGCCCTGTTGCGAGATGCAGGGTGCAGATGCTGATGCTCCTGCATTTCAAAATGCACATTCTTCAAGGCAATGCGTTGGGGAAGTTACCACTGACTTGAGGCTTCTTCCTGCTCTCACTGCCCCAACAATACCAATCCTTGTAGGTACCACTGAAAATGGACAGCAAAGGACTTGAAGAGCTGAGAACAAAATATGAAGAAAAAAAATCACTTATATACTTGCAGTTACACAGGGAATTGAGCTCACAAGGAAGTAGAGCATAGCAAAAACTAGCATTTGCAAATCACAGCATTCAAAGAAAGGTATAAGCAAACAGTGGATTAGTGCATATTCCCTTATGTCCTCTTTAAAATTACCTGAAGATTTATGTGAACTATAAACTTTTTTTTTTGTCCCAGGGTCTTACTCTGAGGTCTTCTATTATTAACAGACAAGTATTATTGCCAGGAAGGTAGATTGACCTCTAACTTTCAATCCCAGTCATTGGCCTTCAGTCCAGGAGACTGGAGCTGCATCTAACCACAAATACCTAAGCCTGGAAATCCCTCCTCAGAGGCAAAACAGCTTCCAGCCTCCAACTAGGTATTATGAAGAAACCTGAAGACGCTTTCCATGGCTATATCATGCATATTACGAGGCTGAGCAGTCTGAAGTGTTTGATGGCTCGTGCCCAAGTCAGCCTCATGGTGTCTACCACATATGAGTAACACCCAGTCTGTGAACCACAAGTAAAACCACTTCAGTGTAGTTCCATTAAGGTATGTTATACAAATAAAAATTGTGAACAGCTCCCTGCAGTCCACAAATGCCTTCTGCTTCCACAAGTCCTCTCCTCTTCCTAGGCAAGATCTTTCCCTAATGCTTTTGAAACCAGAGCAACTAATGAAAATATTTCCAGCTTGTTTTAAACTGTTGCTGATAACATCTGAAGTGATTAGAGAGTATGTTTCTTTCATTTGTCTGTTCATTTGTTTTGTTTCATTTGTTTATTTTTGTTATTTTTCATTCATTAAATGGATGGGGCTTTAAGCAACCTGGTCTAATGAAAGATGTCCCTTGGAAATAGATGACCCAGAGGTTCCCTCCAACAAAAACTACTGTATAATGCTATGAAATGCAGGGATAGAGCAATAAATTAGACCATAAAGGATGTGTCTGTGGAATAAAATCTGGTTGGAAGAATGCCAGTCTTACTGCTAGTAGTCTTGAAGGTAGTATTTCTATCATCCTGCTGGAAAATAGAGCCTGACGGGACGTAATCCCTGTTATTCCCAAAGTACTTCTGATTTTTTCTGTTTAAAAGTGTAGTTTTGACCTGTTTAAATTCTGACCTGAATTTTAAACTCTGACCTGATTTTTTAGGCAGGACTTTTGAAGGATTCAGGCACCACTCACAACAGGGGCAAGAAAATTGTTGTCTCTTGCACAAGCTGGCTAGAGAAGTCTTCATGTCTGCACCCTGAAGCCATGAAGACACCCTGCTCTGAGGACATGTCTTCATGTCTTGTGAGCAACAAGACATTTTGGGGATAGGGCTTGCCTTGCTCAGCAAGCAGGACAGGTGTCCTTTACACAAAATTTCAGCTTGGACTGCAGAAGGAAACAAGGGTTCTACAGCCTGTGGTTAAAGCATCCCACTCTGAAACATTCCTCATTTGTACACATACATACAGCAGAGGAGACTTCCACAACCAAATCTCTGTCATGGCTCTTCTTTCTCTCAGTCCTAGCTATGACAAACCTTTTGGATAGGTTTGTCAACTGCACCTGTGAACCAGCCTTTGGCTTTTGCTGCAGACAGAACAGGGGAAAACTGAATTTTCCATTTTCTTGAAATCAATTAAAATCAAGCATTTTCAGTTCCCAGCGCACCTACAATAATTTTTATTCATTTTTCTGTTCAGCACTGCAAGTCCCTTCTCTCTTCCCTCCTCCAGTAAAATTTGCATGTTCCTAATCCTAGGATTTACTTAAGCAACTACAGAGGATCCTGAAATGGCTTCTTCTCCAACTGCTTTGTCTCCAGCTGGAGACAATTACTAATTTGTCCAATTCTCACCACATACATTATTGAGATCAAAGGCAGACCTCAAAACATTAGTAACAAATTTCAGTGTTATAATTCTAATAAAATAAAAGCGGGCCACTATTAGGCAACATCTCTTTTGTATGTGGTAACTTCATTGAATTCTGAGGTTTTCTTCCTTCTCAGATAGAATTAATCATAATTGCAAGGATCTATGGATTACTGCTGCTTTTAAACTCGAAGCAGGGTGGCAGATGGGAGTAATTTGGGCATGTCCCCAGCAGGAGCATGGAGAGAAGCATAATAGTGTCAATAATTTGTTTTTTCTTATTCTAATAAAATTCTGCATCCAGTGATAGAAACTCTTATTGCAAGGATCTCCTTTTATCACAAAGCTTGCTGGCAGATGTTGATCTATTCTATACCAGTGCAAGCTGGAGGAAAAGAAAGAGCCACAGTTCGGTCTTCTGGAGAGCAGATTTGGGCAAGCGTGGAAGGAGGTAGAAGCTGGATTTACTGTGATGCTCTGCTGTGGGGACCCAGAAGTCCAAAGCAGAGGCTGCTGAAAGGGTATGGAGAGGGAAAAGTGAGCACTGATTGCCTCTTTGGTGCAGGTCATCTAAGCTTGAGACTTGCCACCAGTTAGCACAAGCAAACAGGCAAATCAATGATGATGAGAGGTTTATGTCTGAAACCACCCTACCTGACTTGTGTCCCAGTACTCACATCAAGGCTGGAGTAGCACCACTCTTGCCAGCAAGATTCACAGCCTAAGAGGAGCATGTCCTTGGGGCAGTTGGATAGGGCTGCCCAGGAAAGAAGCGTTGAAGATAAAAGACACAAGCATAGGAGCAAGGTCTAGAAACTGTGAGAGCCTAAGATCTATTTTTCCATCTCCTAAGGTGTGAACTAGCCTCTGGAATGCTGTGCTGAAGATGCTCACTGACATTTCCTCTGGCTGCTTCTCCTCTTTCATAATGAATGTGGCCGCTGCTTCTTGGGCTGTCAGTGACCTCTGTTGTGGGTAACCCCTCCCTGGTGTGCTCCTCCAGGAGCTGGGGGCACTACCAACACCATGTGGCAGTACCTCCATCAGCAAGCAGTGTGCACTGCAGCTCTTGGCTTGGCCAGGGTGATTTTTGTCACTGAATCATTTTGCAGCACCATTCTCCCAATTGTCACCCCCCAGACTGTCAGGCAATGGATGAGGTGACATGATGGCAGAGTGTGTGGGTGCCTTTAGCTGGCCTCAGTGCCTGTGTGTGACAGGCTAATCCCCTGTGCAGGGGCTGGGTAGCTGGGGTGCTCTTGTGAGCCCCATCTGTCTGGACGTGCTACAAGATAAAGGGGATGTCTTAAACTACTGTGGCAAAATTTGTTAGAGCTGTTCTGCCAGAGCCTGGAGTTAAAAGAGACCTTTTCCCATGTAGCAATGCCAGAAGAGATGATCACAGACAACTGGCTGTCACAGGTCTGCTCTGAAGTCCCAGTTTTTGCAACACTCCTATTTAAGCATTTCCATCCCCCAGCGACTCCAAGAATACCAATCAACTGGGAAAGTGTCCTGCTCACAGGGAAAGCTTTGCAGGAGGAACTTATGTCTTGGAGCTGCAGCTGCTCTGTCAGGGCAGCATGGAACTGGGCAGCCACTGCCAGAACCTCTGCCCTGGCTGTCTGCATCCGCATCACCTGGGGTGGCCCTTCTGCCCCTTCAGGGTCGGCCATGGAGCAAATTGTTCTCCTGAGATTTTTACTTGGAGGTGAGTTTGACATCACCTCTGTTTGACCTTTAATCTTCTAACAACCTTTTTTTTTAAGATTAGATAATACATGGACTAATAATTCTGCAAAAAGGCATGGGTCTGGATTTCTCCCCTTTTTCACATGTGCAGCATTATAGATCGACTATGACCCACCACGGCCGTGTTGTGTGCGTGGCATCTTGCATCATTACAGCCCCAGAGGGCTTCTCAAAGGCTAATCTGAACGGCCGTCCACCTTGACCCATATGAGCCATTAGCTCACTTCTGACCCTTTGCTAGGTTCCCTAACTTTCTGCCTGGTGTATTTCAGAAGCAGAAGGGAAAGATGGGATTTCTGCTGAATATAGGCCAGCTCTTCAGCCAGTTGCTGGAGCTTTGCCAGTTCTTGTCAGATGGAGATTAGGCACTGGCTTTGTCAGATGAAATGTTACCCAGACAAGATTCAGTGGCATCTGGCTAGATATTCTTTGCTTTCTAAGAGATTTTCTGTTACTTACCCCAAATATTTTGGGTGTGGATCTGGTACTATCTGACTATAGCTTTTCCTCTAGCTACTTGCAGTGAGGCCTTTATGTACACACAATCACAGCAGATAAATCTCTTAGAAAGAGATAATCATAATCTCTTTAATCAGCACATTGTAGTAATCCCTCATAAAGAGACTGGCTTCAGCAAACCTTTTACTGGGTCAGTGTCCTCACTGATCTTTTCCCTCTTTGTTTCTGTTCTGTGTCAGCCATGTAGCAGAAGGTGTTTCAGAGAGATCAGGAAAATAAACGATTGTGTGTTCAATCAGGAGCTGATGATATGGTGGTGATATGATGAAAATATTGTATGCATATGCTATTTGGTGATAACAAATCTAAGAACAGCAATCAAAGATATGTAGGAAGAATGCAAACACATACTCACTGTGGTTTAGTACATGGCAAATTCCAGTGGCTCCTATCTTGGGGCATTCCCTGCTTAACCAGCGTTTACAACATGCTTTTGTTTGTTCCTCATTCACGGTTGGTACTGCTGACGCTGCAGAAGTTACAGTTGTGTTTCTGTTCACACACAACGCTCATGTGCTACCGTAAGCATACCTGTGGGAATGAGTTATTGAAAGAGCAGGGAAGGTGAATTACACACCTGCCTCCAGCAAACTCTCCTGTTCTGCGTTTATTCAGTTGCTGTAGAATCAGTGAAAACATTTCTAAAGGAACAGTGATTCATCCAAGGAGCTCTGACAAGAGGTCAGCTCTCACTCCAGAAATGGAGGGGAATATCTGAACAGAGGAAAGCCAGTGGTGTTGCCTGCCTGGAGCCCCTGCTCTGGCCCTTCTCACCATGCTGGCGTTAACACTTTTGCATGCATTTTTTGAAGGAGAGTGTTTCTAAGTACATGCTAGGGCTTTAGCATGCTGACTACTACACTGGAGGGATTCCAGGTAGAGCCAGGAGAGAAAGCGGTGTTTGTGAAATTGGTGGGGCTCTTCTAAATTGTCAGATTATATTCTCATTTCAGTCAAGGGCCACAAACCCCAAATTTATGGCTGCCTGGAGAAACCAAGGAAGTTTGATGGGAAAGAGGAGTGCCTCAGGCATCCTGAGATTTGCCTTAAAAGAGAGGACAGTGTACCCATTAATGATTGCGTTCTTTCCCAATTTATAGGTCAGCTTTAGCAGGCCTGCACGCACTTGAAAAATGAATGACAAGCTGCGTCCAGTCCTGTGGGTCTTACTCATGGGACTAGTCCTTACTCATCGGATCGGCCCCCGCAACGCCAATGAGACTGCTCCTATGATTGAGCCTTTTGGCAGAAAGGCCTCTTTATTCCAATGGGGATCTGTTTGTTTTGCACGCTGTAAAAATTCAGATACCACTGGAAAGCAGCAGGAATTTTACCTGTGTGACCTCAAATGTGCAAAGGGTCACAAGCCCACCTGGGAGAGTCCTGGAGGCCAGGGCAGTCCTGGCACCCCAGTGAAGGTCTTCAAAAAAACACTCTGAATGTGCATCCAGCCACAGAATCTTTTAGTGTTTTTGCTTCTCATCCTGGAGTCTCCAGAGCATTCCTCTTCCTAGGGCTATGGCAGCAGATAGGGCCCTCATGTATTTTTAGTTGCTGTAGAATGTATGTCATTTAAGTCAATCGAGGAAGGTGGGAATGGAGGCAGAGAGTGCCCATTCATGTGATGTGTTGCAAAGAAGATTTCTCTGTGTTCCTTGTATAACTTTCAGTGATCTATGTGTAGGAAAATTTGGCCATGAAGAAAAGTCCTTTCTCATGGTGAACACAAGGCTGCCATGACAGTACGGTCCTGCAACATGGCCATCACTGACAGACAGGCACAGCACTTGGTAATCTGTTTAAAAACACCTATTTATGGTCAGATTGCTCCCAGGAACAGACATCCAGAAGCGCTGAACCATCAACCTGGAGAGCAGTTGGCTGGTTTGTCTCCACTGTCTTTGCTCCACCACTGAGGATGCGGAGAGAATGTGAGGACATCTCAGAGAATTACCTGGTAGCCTCAGATGGCATTGGAATTTCATGGTTAGTGGTTTTGATTGGGATTTTCTCATCCATGTTTTTCACTCAGTGGAAGGTGTTTTTAAGCAGGGATCTCTGTCCCGTTCAGTAAAACAGTGCTGATCAAATTGGAGTGGGGAAAGGCTTTGCTGCAGAGACATGGCTGGACCTCAGAACAAAAAGCCAGAAGGGAAGGTGTGTTGCGGTGACCCAGCCCACCTCAGGGCTGGATGTCATTAAATGGATCAATTTTCCTGCTCCTGACTTCGATCCCGAGGGCAGGTCTGAGGCCAGCTCAGAGGATGGCCATCAGACCTAAGGCCATCCTCTTCTGGATGTTGCCACTGCCACATCTCCTCCCCTCTTTCTAGACCCTTCTCTTGTTCTTTAGTCCTTATTGGTTCATCTGTTTATGTATATTTATTAGTTTAATTGCCTATGTATAAGTTCCAGAAAGTTCTCCCCTGTTCCTTTCCCTATTGGCACCTGTCATTCCCATCATCTCCCTATTGGACTATTTCCCTTAGTTCCTCCCTCTTTTAGAGCACCATAAAAAGGCTTGTTTAGTTCCTCCCCCGCCTTTTCTGGTGCTCTCCCTTCAGCTTTGAAGCTCCTTGTTACTTTGTGTTATCAATAAAGCTGGATTTGTGGGCACCAGAGAGGTCCCTCTACCTCCTTCACCGCCATCCCGTTGCTAGGCAACATCCAAGCTGCAGCCAGCTCCTTTGTGAGCCTCTGAGCAGAGCGCTCCGACCAGCCACGAGGACTGTGTCCCTTTGGTCGCCGACCAGGACACCGCCTTGCCTCCTGCCAGGCCACCGGGCGGCCGTGGTGCGACGCAAAGGTGCATAAGCAGCTTTGGCTGAGCAGTCACAGGATCCTTGAGACCCGCACTGGACGTCTACACAGGCCATATTCTCAGCCAGACAAAGCTGTTGGTGCTCTTTTCAAGACAGCTGTTCTGCAGAGTGTAAGCCATCAGCTTATAAACTTGAGTTTCTTCTGAAACTTCCTAGGAACCGATTAAATAAGCTAAGAGGGCTCCATAAACGCAAGCATTTTAACGGAGGAGTTGGACTTGGCCTGCCCATTTGAATGAAGTGGTGGGCATATTTCACTGACTCTTGACTGAGACTTTCAGGGTGCTTTAGCTGCCCAGTCATCAGCCCCATCCAGCCTTACGGGTTACTCCCCTTAGCTGCTCCAGCAGGCAGTTTAATGTCCCAGCTAGCCAGCCCGTGTGCAGCAGCCTCTGCTGCTCTTTGAGGAACACAAGTGGGACAAATTTGCCAACGCAGTTACTCTCCAGGAGAGAGATGGCCAGCTGGGAGAGGCCATCTCTTCTGAAAATGCTCCTCCTCTTTCTAAAGAGAACTGGTTTCGCAGTTAGTAGTTAAAATTAGGGAGTGACTCTGTCTTAGCTGTTGACAGTTCTACTTTGGCTTGCTTAAACCCACATTTTCAAGGGCTCTTCTACGTGAACATGTCAGAGGTTTGCTGATGAACCAGAGACATTTCTTATAGGAGTTCTGAAGCATCTTCCACAGGCAGTTTCACGCTGATTGAACTACCACAGTTAAGCTTGTTAATATTGTCAAATTGATTGAGTTGTTGAAATCAATTTGAACATGGTTTTGCTTAAGTCATTTTCTAAACCAGTCTTCAAAGCATGCCACTACATTGGTGAAGAAATTTGACAATCAACATGTTTTTTTTCCTTTCTTTGCACTGTGTTCGACCAGCTTTTACTTCTACAACGGTTGTGGTTCATATCAGAGGATAAAATACTTACTGGACACTTTGAAAGAGAATTTGGTAAAATCTCAGATCTTGTCCTTTCTATTTAAGAATGTGCCAAATAAAACTGGGGAAGATGAGCTTTAAGAAAGACAGGAAGCCAAACCAAAAAAATATCCACCTTGGTTTGTATGCTATAAAGCAGCAGAAAGACGTCATAAATTAAAGATGCTTTCACAACATCATTAAATCTATTTATCTTTTCAACGTCAAGTATTTCCTTTTTGTTATTGCACTTTGATTATGCTCTTTTATGATCTCTTTTCCATTGCCAGTCCACAAGACTAAACATGCTTTATATTTTTCACAGTACATTTCCTTACTTCCTGTTCTTGCCTCCTCACGCTCACCCCCAGAGATCTGGGATGGTCTGAAGGCAAGACAGAGCTCCTGCTGTATTTAAAGACAGCTTCTGATGTGGATGGGTAGTTTACTGTCTGGGTTGCTAATTTGGCTATGAATTGGATTAATAGGCCTCTATGAAATAGAAATAGGCTGCTCTTCAGTAGCTTCCTAGTCGGTTTGATATAATTTATTCATGTTCATATCAATCCAATCCCATTTGCCACCACAACTGAGCTTAACCTGCTCTCAACCTGATCTCTACCAAGATGCTCTGAGCCTTTGGATATATCTGTCCTGCCTGGATTTTCTCCTTGTAACGTTTCCTGTGTTGTTGTTGCTGCAACAGTTCTTTTTACAGAAAAATTGACTCAGTGCTTCTAATTAACCAGAAAAGACAAATCAGTGCCCCAGCAGTGAGGGCACAAGCAAACCTTCCCTCTGCTGTCAGCTACACCCTTTGAAGATGTCACTGACTCCTCAGGGTGCAGGCGACTGTCAGCTTTCTGGAGCTGACCATTTCCAAAGCTCTGATGCTGGACAAGACCATACAAACAACCTCTGATCATCTTCAGTCAGCCATAAGGATTTGAAGAGTCAGCACTGCTATGTTATAATCTGGGTGACTTTGGGAATAGCAGGCTGGGGAGTCCTGGTGTAGAGGGTCCCCTCTGCTGGGGGATCACAGGTGTGGCCACTGTAAGAGGGTGCTGTTGTGCGACACCGTGGCAATGAAAATGCCTTTTGCTGGCAGAGACAACCCTAAAAGTCTGATCTCAGCCTGTGTGTGCACTCAGAGGTGGACTAGACACCCTCTCCACTGATGAAGAAGGTTTGCTGCTGCAGCTCGTGTGGTATCTGTGGAGTCTTCTTGACCTGCTGCTGTGCCTAGCATGATTTGGACCTAAATAGGTTTGGACCTAAGTGAGCTTGGACTTTCAGGCAGTGTTCATCCCACAGCTTGGGAATCAGCTTGGACTCAGTCTCACTAAGTGGTTTGGGTGTTGCCACCCTGCTGCAAAAAGCTCAACTAGACAGATCTGTTCTGGCAGGTCATTGTCCTCAGGATCAGAGAATGGGTCTGGGCCCATTTTATGTGCTGGTATTACTGTCCCCTTTGTGCCTCACTCTACGTCCAGTGTCTGCACCCAGTTTTTCCAAATCCTAAAGATGGCATTGTAATACAAAGGCATAACCTGAAAGAGGACTGATTGTTCAACACCCAGAGAGACATCTCCTAGGGTTTTCTGCACCCCCAAGGTCACCCTGTGCATTCCAGTGCTCTCAAGGGACACAGGAGATGGACTTGATTAGACAGGCAGGACTGGAGCAATGTGGTGTCCAGTCATATTTCCTGGTAGCTTCACAGGAGTCCTTGCTCTCAGTGCACCAAGAAGTAGAAAGACCAAAGGAGGAAAACATGGGAAACAATGAATAGGAGCTGAAAGTTTGAAGTTCTTTTCTGGCATGGCAGATTTGTTCTGTGGCTTTCACCAAGTTTCTGTAAGCTCTAGTGTCTTGGCATTAAAATGGAGAAAATACGTTACTCCCGTGGTGTAAAACCAAACAGGATAACTCATTGAGGATCCATCAGCAGAGTTCATTAGATCAGCAGATGGGAGCATTTGTGTGGCATTCGTTATTTGCATCACAGACCTCCCATTTTTATCCGGTCAGGAGGTTTTCCTGCCAGGGTGTCTTGTTGGAACTGCCACTGGCATCTTAGTTCTGGGCATGGACTGTGCATTTTATCTGCTCTCTGAACATTGATCAAAGCCTCTGGGAGCAGAAGTCGGCAACATACTAAATACATGTCAGCTCAGCTGTTTTCACATGCAGAGCTTTGCTTAGCCTGAGAAAGCTCCTTGTCTCCAAGCCAAGTAACTGAAGGAGTCAAGGCCCTGTTTAACCTTTCGGGAAGAGCTGATGCTTTGACATCCACAAAGAGCTGCTTTGTTTGAGGAGCTAAAGGTTCTTTTCGAGATTAGGCTCAGGTATTACAGCCCAGCACATGGCTGCTGGCTGTAATGAGTAGGTAGGTGGTTTGGGCTGGGGTGTGGGAGTCCTGGGGCTTCGCTGACTCCTTTGCCTGAGGGAATCTGAAACAGCACATCTCCCCGAAGACACTGCCCACCAGGAATGAAGTAGAATACTCTTGAGGGGGCTGGAGAAAGATATTGCAAGCACTCTGTCCGTCATGTTGGATACTTTGCTTTTTGTAAAGTAATGATTAATGCACAGGATGAAAACCAATCTTCCAGCCCTTGAACAAGTAATTTCAGGCACTGGTTCCTGTTTCAGTAAATAGGAGAGAACTGTGGGTTACCCACACCAGGGTACCTTAGTATTCATTTTATGATGGCAGACCCTCACCTTAAAGTCTTGTGCTGAGACAGCAGATTTGAACCAGGAATGTTCTGAACTCTGGGTTAAAAAGATAGTGGTTGTTTTCCTCAGTCTTTGAACCTGGGCTGTCTGGTGAATGGGGTGAAAAATTCAGGGCAGAGCAACCCAAGTTTTTCCAGGAAATGTTCTACCTGAGATCCCAGTCCCCATCTCCCAGTCAGTCTACCTGTATAAGGCGGTCAGGAGACAAGGCAATATGAATTTTACCCTACGACTGTCCAGCATTCAGTACAGCTGTTACTTTATATGTCATGTTCCATTCTGTTGCAAAAATGTCTGTAACGAACAAACCTGTAACACCTTTCTTTATTATGTAAGCTAGATACATACAGCAGTTATTTTGGCTCTTTTTTTTTTTCTCTTAGTTGTCACCGGTGCTGTTTTCAGTGCTTCTGCCTGTGTTAGAAGTGAATTTGGACCAACAGTCTAAAGAACTGTCATTCCTTATCTAGTAGCAATCATATCCAGCAATTCTGTGTTAAAGTAATACAGTTAGCAAGAGGAAAAATTAATTTCACCATCTGTATTTATTTCCTTTGTCCCCTTTGGGATTGTTACCCTGGCAACTCAAGTCACCCTGTAATTGATCTCCATCATTCCACAACCTGGAAAACATGTTGCTGTTTCTGGTTGCTGAAACAGGCAACACGTGAGGTGTTTCTCCAGTGTCATGCCTGGTGTTAGCAAGGTACTCCACAAGCTACTTTGGCATCTTCACCTCCATTAATCTGTCCAGTCTAATGAGGATCATGGGTTATTTTAGGTGGTGGGCTGTTAGCTACAGTGCTAAGGACCAGTCTTTCATCTACATCCCTGTGTAAGCAATTACTCATGTTTGCTGTCCATATGGATATTTCAAGAACAGAGGAATCTTGTAAGAGCATTTAATGTACATCAGAAACCCATTTGACTTGCTAAATTCTGCAATAATCACATTTTTTATTTAATTGAAAATGAACAACAGAATCAGCCAGGTCCCACATAATGTAATGAATACATAGATTGTAGGTAATTAATAATACTCCTTTTTATTCCAGAGCATGGCCAGAAAGCCAAGTGTATCATTAGCACCTACAGAGGGAGTAAGCTTCAGCTGGGTTAGTATTTATGTCCAAAGAGAGCCTATAATTTTTTGGTGTGTTTGAGCTGTGGAGAGGCACTAATATAAATCCTCACACTCTTCTAAAACACTATTTTTTGTTGCACATGGAGGGGTGATTCTTGCTGTCCAAGCCCTGGCATAAACCATAGAAATCTACAAACAGCTGGGCCAACGCTTTGCAATTACACTTAACGCCTCCCCTGTTGGTGCCTTGGCAGCAAGCCTGGTGTGATGTGAGGCACTGTCTCATGACCCTGAACCCAGACACTGAGAATACTCAAAGGGCTCTGGACCACAGCTGTTCTTCAAGAACAGTCTTCTTTGAACATCAATCACCAGAACATAAATGATTTGATGAGCTGAAATGATTGCAGGATGGATGCTGCTGCATTCCTGCATTTCTTGAGGAAGCTCCCTGCTTCCTTCTGCCTCCTGTTCTGTCTGTGGCTGGTGCAATGTTATCAGCATGCAGGAAGACAGGTAGACAGTCTCTAAGTCACCTGTACCTGCCTCATATGTTTTCCATCAGGTTTTCGAAGCTGGGCATGGAGCTGTTTGCAATTCTTTTTACTGGCTTTAAGTCTGCTTCCTATCTGCTCTGTTCTGAAAGGTCTTACGTGCTTACAATAAAGTTAAAAAAATCCAGGTTCTTCTGCCCAATGAGTGGTACACAGCCAGAACTGAGACACAGGACAGAGGTTCTGGTGTCCCATTCTGGGAGTGGACGCACAAACATTGCTTCTTGGTGAACACCTGTATTTTCACCACATGGTGGATCTGCACCCAGCTGTATGAAGAGGACAGAGCTAGATACCTGTCTTTTTTTTGTCTCTGTAAGCAGTTACAGAAACTTTCTTAGTTAAAAAAAAAAAGAGACTATGAGGAAAAAAACAAACAAACAAAGAAAAAATGTCCTATCTCCTCCAAAAAGGTACTGGAATGTGAGGCAAAAGCATAATTTGACTTTTAGGTACTAAGCAGGGCTTTGTGGTTAACCACTGCCATTGATGGTGCACAAAGCCAGGACCTTTGAGGCTTGAAAGCAGTGTGGTGCTGGGAAATCACTGCCCCACCAACCACCTACTGTTTGGCCTTGGGGTAGTCATGCCATCTGCCTCTGCATCTCTGCTTCCTTCTTAGAATATGCCTTGTCTGTGTACACTGGGTTCTCTGGGGTAAGGACCAGCCCATGACATTTATTAATATAATAATGCTTGGCATGCTGGAGCGTGACTCCACTGAGGTTTCCAGTTGCTACTGAACTGCAAAATAATTAAAAGAGTATGTTGAGGCTTCTTTGATGTAATGCTGTCATCTAGACAGTCGATGCTTATAGGCTTCTAGGTTGAATTTGATTTAGACCTCAAAATTATGTGTCTTGCTTATAAGATTATTTGCTTACTGTGTGCTGTACTGTCACCATTACAACCACTGGAGAACCCTGCTGCATGTGGAAGTGTAGCTGAGCATTTTTCCTGCAGGGCCCTTAGACTTGTCCCTGCTTACCCCCAAAGAGCAGTCAGCAGAAAATACCCTCGCAAGCATTTTAGAAAGTGGTCTCTGAATTTGCAAACTCACAAAGAGATGCCTTTGTCTCAGAGGTCTGAACAGCCACAAACCAAAGTGCTTGGCAGATCAGAAAACCCTCCACTAGGCACATGATCCTGGCTCTCTGAGGATCTGAGTCCAAGAGAATATCAGTCTTTTGCAGATTGATGTGACATGGAAAAGCTCTGCTGCCACCAGCCAAACCAATGCCTAACAAGAAGCCAAGTCACTGCAGTCACAGTGTTCCTGAGCTTTCTGCCACCGCATAGCCCCCGGCTGTACCTGGTTTGCTTTGGCTCCACTCAGAGCAGGGACACACTCATGTCTGGTGTGAAAGGCTGCAAGGGAATACTCCATGTATATTCTAATGTAACACCAAGTCAGCAGCACCCGTAACAGGAGAGCCCAGAAATACTGGGCCAGACTATGTAACCTTTGCCAAATGGGAGCACGCCCTTTGAGACCATTGACAAGAGCTAGGACACCTACTAAGAGCAGGCTTTTAGTTCTTGTGCCACGTTACTCCCAGACCTTTCACCTCTTCAGCAGGCTGCAGTCTTTTACATGGTGCTGTTGGCTGTGGAGGCCCTGGTGTGACCCAGAAGGGGAATGCAGGGCTGCTGTGGCTCCAGGCAGGACTAAACATGTGAACTATCAGTAAGCTCGACTCTGAACTTCCAAGTTGCCTCTTTGGTGCAGATGGTGTAGCCCTGAAAGGTGTGCTCTGCCACATCACATACGCAGGCAAGCAGTGCAAACTGTGGCAATGAGATGATCATCCCCTGTGAAGGAGCACAAATTACAGAGGTCATTTTCAGTAAATGGCTTTCAAATAAAACAACTGTGATGGGACAGCTTTAAAAAGACTTTTGATTAGTCCATTTTACTTCTGCTGCGTAGTGCCTTATGACTACTAAGCTTTTTATTGCTTTACATTTCTTTGCCAGCTTGTATGGTAACCCAGTATCCTACAACAGGCTCCAGCAGCAGCGAGATCTGTTGCACCAGAAGCAGATGACAGCTTCTTAAAAGCCACCTTAGGTTTTGCAAAACAAAAGTGCAGTAACTTCTGACAACAGGTTGGTTATGGAGGCTGGTGGGCCTGTTGGAAAAGGAACTAAAGGAGTCCTATGGTGGGACAAGTCCTAGGTTCCTTTCCCGCTTATGGTGACTGAAAAAGCTTCCCCCAGAATGCTCTGTTACGTTAATGTACCTCAGCTCTGCTTCCCCGGTTGGCTCCGTTGGCCGCTACACCCCTTGTGACCTTCTGCGCCCTCAGAGTTTCTCTATCGGTTCCCTTACCCTGGAACCCCCATCGTTCTCCCCGGGACTTCTCTGGAACCTTGCACGAGTGTGGCTGCAATAAATCTCTCCTGTAGAACCCCATGTGAGACCCTTCCTGCTCATTCACCGTCGGACTGTTTTTGCCAGCTATCCAGGGTGTGTGTGTGTGTGTGTGTGTGTGTGTGTGCAAGTGCGGTGGCTGCACCGAGAGGCTTCCTCCTTGGAGGCGCTTTTGGGAAGGTCGCGGCATTTTACCATCCAACATCGCCGCGACAGTTGGTCAGGTACAGCGTTATTGCTTTCCCCGTACTCCAGTTTTATCTGACACAGCAAAAGGTAACCTTAATTTGAGGAGGGTAACGTTGGAAGAATACTACTACCAAAGCCCAGTCCCACACAGCTGCTGGCATTACCTCAGGCACCTGTCAGAAATGCAATGAATTAGAAAGATCTGTGCCTTAGGTTTAGTGTTGGGGTAACAGGCAAGGCAAATGACTTTAGGGTGGGAAGTGGTGCCGTGACCACGTATCCATCTGGAAACAATGGAGCTCCCTGAGACCAGGTAAATCAATGAAGAATAGTTGGATGGTCACTTACCTGATAAATGATTCCACTGAACTGATCCTGTGTAGCTAACGGGAATGGCTAATTTGTTCTGCACTGTGCAAGCTCAGGAGAGATCACTTCCCGTGCTGTGCTTTGTGACTCCTAGGGCTGCTGTACAGAGGTTGATGTTGCCGTGGCCAAGAGCTTGTGCTGGCTCTGAACATTTCACTGAGGTAAACTGCTCACTGATGAGCATTTTTTGGTTGGATCATTTCCTCCTGGCACCAGAAAAACGGAGCAAAGCCAAAAGAGGGGTGGGATGGATCAGGCAGGTGTCTGGCTCACATCTCTTCACTGCTACAATCTTGCCACAGTGCGGGAAAGGCAGCCTGGTGCATATATCCAGCCCCATACAGTCCACAGCAGTGGTCAGTACTGCTGGACAGAGATGCAGAAAGCCCCTAGGCTGTGCTGGAGGCTTCCAAAGCCAGCCAAAATGAAATGCTGGTCATGGGGCTCTCTGAGTTGCTGCCTCTCTCCTGAGGATGGGCGCATACCCAGGGTCTGCTGCCTGGGACTGGGTACTAGCACTTCATCTCCCAGTGTTGCTGGAGTAGAGGCCTGGAAAATCTCTTTTAGGTTGATGGGTTTGGGGACCTTGTATTTGGATTCTCTGTGCTGGACCTTTCTGTTTTCCTTGTTCTAAGGAAGCTGCAAGAATATCTGTTTCTTCACCCATTTTAGCACTGGGACTAAACACTGGATTTCCTACTCGCTACAACCCTTTCCAAGGAAAGGGCCCAGCTGCCTCAGGCTAGTGAAAGCTCCAGCCCTGGCTTTGGATTTCACATGTTCAGGAATGTGTGAAAGAGACATAACAAGCATTATAAAGACTGTAGGCAGACATTTAGTGGATACTGAGATATCATGAAAAAAGCACACAGGACATGGATGCAGACAAGACACAGACCCACACATATATGTGTGTGTGTGTATATATATATGTATATGTAGTTATATATCTGTATGCCCATGTGTGGTTCTGTGTTCAGTTACCCCCTGGGTATTTCCTAAACTAAGGGCAGTATCCCCTGACTCATGAAATCTTTCATCTTGAAGAGACTGCAGTGATGTGGCTGGACTGCTGCTATTATGTTGTCCCTTCCCCTTTTACCGGGGCTGGTGCCTCTCAGATCTCCCAGAGCTGCTTGGGAACTACGGTTTTTAAGGAGCAGAACTAATCCTGCTGCTTTATTCTTTGTTGGAATTACTTGCCAATCCTCATTCTTCTGTAGCAACATCAGGAAAATAAAACACTTCATATACTACGTTGGTATGTTTCAGTCCAAAGTGAAGGGTTGGCTTTAACTTGCAAAGACCATCTTTGGTCTAGGAGATACGGGTGACAGAGCCTTGGCAGTGCCACAGAGACATCTGACCAGCCTGAGTTCATGAGTTCTGCAAGGAGAGATCCCTGGGGTAATCACAGGGAGTGCACCAGGTCACAACTTGGAATGCTGGATCCATTTATAGGTAACCCTCACAGATATATAAATGTTGCTGCTTTGTCCAAAGCCCATTTTTAGTTCAGTAGCCTCTCATAAAAATGTTACAGTAGACAAAATATTCTGGACAGAAATCTGCTGAGCAGAAGAAATCCTTAGTTGGAAAGTACCCTTTCTTAGTCTTACCCAACCCAAAACACTGGCTTACAAGTTTGAAATTGTATCACTGTTTAATTAAGTGCGGACTGATGTTACCTTTAGAATCATGGGCTGGAGACACACAGTGCTAATGATTAAATTGCATTTTCCCTATCCCGTAAATCTTACGTTTTGCCAGTTGGCTATCAAAGTATGTCCGGAGCAGAGCAAGCACTTGGCAACTTCACAGCCTTCAGTAATTTAAGAAAAACCCCGAATGACTCCCTAGATTTTGTTCCTATTTTAATCTATAAGCAGTACCGACAGTTGCTGAAGAAAGGCTGTTCAGCATTTCCTAGGTTTCACAAGCTTTGAGGAACACTCGCAGTGAACTCTTTTTCCCAACTGCAAAGAGCTTGGTAATTTAATAGCAGGCTTTGGACAGGAAGACAAAATGTTTCTCCAGGGAGTGACAGCAGGATTCCCTTCAATAAAAAGACCTTAGTCATGGCCGTGTATGCAGGGCTGAAAAGACACACTGCTGGCTGTATCCCTCCCTTAGAGTGAGTTTGTCTGGTGAACGCAATTGGAAAATCCTTTGCCGTGGTCCATCCCCTTCAATGATAGGCTTACAGTTTTGTCCTGAACTGTGTGAAGTTTCTTCAGCTTGTTTGGGTGGTTATTTAACCCCTTCAGAATCTATAGAGTATTTAGGTTAAAATCTGAGCTGTGTTTTTCAGACACTTACCCAACACTGCCACAGTGTCAGGTTTGGCCAGAGGGCTGTCCAGCAGCCAGCAAATGACTTAAGGAGTAATTTCAATTCCTCTTCTGACAGACAAGTTTTAATAGTACCACATTCAGCAAAATGGAACCAGACGGGGTCAGTAGTCCTTCCTAGCAGGAGCTCACCCATCTGTGGCCAGACATGCTGGGAGCTGGGGCAAACTGGAGACGGAAATCTGTCTGCAGGAGTGGCTTTGGCTTTTGTGATGAACATTTTTGTAACTTTTCCAGAGATGGATAACCCCTCCATTTGCTTCAGTGGTTGCTGTTCCTACCACTTTCTTTCCTTTGGTTTGATTTAAGGAGGCTTAAAACCAGTGATGCAGCTATTCTCATTATTTGGTTTTGGTTTAGCCACAGATTACTTACTCTAACGTTGCTCTTATCAATACAGACCGCTTGATGGGAAAGGCTTTATTTTCCTGAATACCCCACAGTAGTTCAGCCAAAGTTTCAAAACCAGATTTGTAATTGCCTGAGTTTAGCTCACTTTTCTGGCAGATGTGAATCTGGTTGTTTCAGAAAAAGCAACTGCTCCAAGAGCTTGTCTCTGCTAGAGGTTGTGCCCTACTCCCCTGCTACAGGTACAGTATGTGTTTCATTCCTATCCACTTCATGTATTTCCCTGATCCTATTTCTCCAGGAGCTTTCTGAATTGAGAGCATTTTCCATTTGGTGACTTTTTAAAGGCAATTTCCTGCAATGATGCCGCGTTCTCTCCTCTTCCTTGCTCTGGTTTTCAGGGCCCTCTCCCCACGTCTTGGGTGGGTAGGTAAAGTTAAATAACAGTGAGGAGTGTAACTCAGTGATTTTCACCATATTGAAACATGTAAACTCTTTCATGATGAAAAAAAGATGTGAAAAACCATTTTCTGTGATATTTCATTGCACTAATTTTCTAAAAAATAAAAATGGTGTGAAATATGCTTTTCATCTTAGAGCTCCATGTGCTTTGTTGCTGTTAGCACACTGAGTCTGGCGCTGGGAATCACACCCCAGCTGTTAATAAGGTATTTAAGGGTACTTAACATACATTCATTACTAAACCAACATTTCTGCTGCAGTTGCTGTGGTGTTTCCCAGACACCATTATCTGATCTTCTAATTATCACAATTTTATTCTGGTGTGGGTAATTAACAGGCTGTATTAGGGTTCTCTGTGTGAAATGCTGTGTTCAGTTTTTCACTTCAGAGCTTATTTAAGACCACTTAATCGAGGACCTTGTAGCAGTGACCCCAAGTCCCAGTTTCTGTGGTGGCTGAGAAAGTGCAGGCATGATCTGTGGGGTACTCAGTTGGGCACTGGCCAGAGGTGACCATCCAACAGGCACTGATGCTAGTTTAAATTTAGGGTACCTGGCTGCAAACTGTCCCCTGAAGAGTCACTGTGATTTGGCTAGGGTGGCAAGGGGTGGTGACATCTGCTAGGTAATAGTAAATGGCAGAAATTTCTTGTATCAGCCCATTATGAGTTTATCTGTAGGAGCACCTGCCCTGTTTATTCTATGTTTTCCTTAACCCAGCTCAGTGTCAGAATCCAATGAGCCAGAATTAGCCCCCTGAGAAAAGGTGATCTTCTCTATTCACCTCAGAGGGGGCAGCATGAAGCAAAGGAGGTGCCCATACACTGACCAGGCAGAGGGAGAGGAGGACAGATGGAATGCCAATCTTGGATTTTTTTTCAAATTCGGCAGCCCTTTTGGGTGGATTTTTAGGGCCAAACCTTCAAGGGGTGTAAAGTTACCACATCACTGCACAGCTTTGCACTGGGAGAGAGTATGACTGCAGAAGCAGAAAATGCAGCAGAGATGTAATATCAGAGAAGGGGTCAAATGTCTACAGTGCGAGACAGACTTCAAAGAGGACAGCAAAGTGCTTTGATAGCATCATGCCAAAGTGAGGCAAGTGCAGGGAGGACCAAATGAGATTATATTAATGGAGAAAGCTGTAACCCAAAGCAAAAAACTAATTACCTGCACAGCCTGTGCTCTGCCCGATGTATGATATGGATTTTAACTGTGGTACTGGGTACAAAGTGCCCCTTGTACGACAGTTGTGGGGAACATCAAGAGCAAGGATCTTCCCTCTTCATCACTATCCTCTGAAGGCAGAAGAGTTTTTCTGCCCTCCTTCATTCACTTGCTGCCACCTTGAAGGAGTAACCAGTGTGGGATGATGAGGGCCTAGGAAACTTGGTTTTCTATATGGAAAACAGGTCCATTGCAGAGGGGAAGGCAGGCTGGGAAGCACAGCAATGCTCTGCTGCCTGGCCCCTCTCTGCCTGCAGTTTTGGAGTCTCAACACTCATGAGTCTCTGCTAACTTTCATCACTGATCCATTTTCCCGTCCCTTGCACCTGATTGGCTTTATTGAGATTTATTCACCTAAGGAAGATGATGACAAAAATAAGTAATCATTCAGGAGAGGTAGGATAGTATCTCCTGCAAGAGATGCACATTGAGTTGTCAGCCTCACGGGAAAAGCAGGTAAGACCGTTCTGTTCCTAAAAATCAGCCTCTGAAAACCTTTACTTGATGGTTCTGTCCCCATTGTCTCCATCCTCCACACCATAGATACTGTCCCTGTGCACTTCTTGTAAGTCCCTGCATGCATTCATTCCACCCTCAGTATATTAATTCCGATGGGAAAAATCACATCCTGGTCCATTGCATTACTAACCACAATGTTTTCCAGCACCCTGAGTGGTGAGCAGGACATGACACTTATTTTTCCCCCATGCTTCACCATTTGCAAGCCTTGGCTGGTCCCAGAGCCACTGCATCCCAAATTCTCCCTTCCAGACCCCCCACACCTCCCCTCTTTGTGCCTTGTGTTTTCCACAGCAGGAAGATGTGGACCCTTTTCCAAACGCAGAGCTGGGCCACAGCAATGCCTTGCTTGCAGGAGGAAGCTACCAAACATGGCTACATCAGAGGTCATCCAGAGGAGTGTTCCAAGCCTCATTCCCCAGCTACATGGGATGGAAAGTGAGATAACGAGGGGGAGAGCTTGCCTGCCCTGCTCACACAGCATGAACTCAACATGGAGCTGTGGTCAATCCAGCTCATGTCGAGCTGCATTACTCCTCCCCTAAGTGCTTCCCCATGTGGGCTGTGGCCAGTGGTGACATTGGAAAGCAGATGTTTCTCTCCTGAAAAAGCAGTAGCTGAATCCTGAATTGTGTTTACATTCCCAGCAGATATGCAATGTGGAAATGTCTTGAAATAGGAAACAGTGTCCCGGCTGAACAAGTAAAAGGCATGAGATGAAAAAAAATCACTATCATCATTTCCTGAGAGACTTGCCAAATTCCTCGTTTCTGTGCTTGATTTGCACATCCTGCAGATGTGTCTGCTCAAGTTTCCCTTCTGGTATTTTCCTCTTACACGGTATGTCAAACCCAGACGCACATTCACATGAATGAGGAGCTGGTGCCATTAATGGGGAGTGAAATACCGACTGTCAGGGATGTGACCCAGCGCACACACGCACCCACAGCCCGGCGGTGGGTGAGCACTGTCACTTGCTGTCACTTTTCTAGGCAACCACAAGTGCATCAGTGCTGAGGACTGCAGGTGAGAAACAGCATCTGCACAGTCCTGAGGGCTGCGATGTGTTTCCCGTGGGATGTTAAGAGCCACTGTGTGTAACACAGAGATGTACATTTGTGCCTTGTGAGATTTGGGGACCATCTGCCAGAAAATTTCCAAATTGATTTCCAAATCTTGATTAAATGGAAAACATTTCTCCTTGTCTCTCAGAAGATATTGTCTGCACATTTAGTTTGGGGTACTGTTGGGAAATATTGCAAAGGAACTGAGGCAGGAAAAGCAAGGGGTTTGCATAAATACAGACTGATTTCAGATTATGGTTCTGATTATTACTTTTTTGTAATAAGATGGGCTCAGAAGACTTGGTCATGAGCCTCCATGATAGCAGATTCTATCAAACACAACTGCTACCTCCCACTAGACCAGTCTGACCAGTCAGCCAGATGCTGACTCCCACTTGCTGTCTCCTATGGTTTATCCATACTGAAGTCAGAGCAGGGCACAGCTAAGTGTCACCTGGAATGATACCTCCAACAGGACCCTGACCTCATTTTAATACAGTCAGAGTCATCTGCTCAAGCAAACGTGGCCAATCAACAGGCTTGGGAGCATAGGACCTCAATACCAGCTTCTTCTTGCAGCAATTTCCCCCAGTCAGGGGACACCAGAGGGTCAATGCTCCCAAAACACTGTTTCTGGGCTCCTCTTTCTTGCAGGGTCTATTCTTTTCTCTTTTTTTTCTCTGCACTGTATTTTATTTGGAGGGGTTAGAGTGCTGTGAGGAGCTGCAGAGGTGAAGGTTGGGTTGGAGTGGGAGCTCACTGGTTTGCAGGGGACAGCAAGGGTCTGGCTGGAGTGAGCAGTTGAAAGGAAAGAGGGAAAACTAAGCCAGTCCTTGCTTGGCATGGCATAATATTATGTGCACAAGCAGTTGTGGGTTTATCACGAAGGACAGAGCTGCCCAGTGCAGCAGATCCATGTGGGAGCCGTGCAGATGCCCTCAGCAGCAAGCAGGCAGTGCTGGGCAGGCAATACAGCACCAATGACTCTCTAACAGACTGGTGATGGGATGGGATTCCCCACATTTCTCTAAAACTGGGATTGCAGGGCCTGTCAAAGGCAGGAGATGCAATCTGACAGACCCACGGTGTGATGTGGTGTACCAAACCTCATCGTGCCTGCTACAGCTGGGTAAGGGAGAACTTTGTCAAAAGTGGTTGTCATGACAAAGAAATCACCAAGGAACATGGGGAAGATAGTATCAATGGAAGGAGATAAATTAAGGAGATGCATTTTGAATGTTTAATGAGCTGGAAACATCGTCGGAACAAATACTGCCTGAGGGAGCTGGAGTGCAAGTCCAATGCCAGCCACAAGGGTAGATCCCAGCTCATCCGCAGGAAGCTGAGCACCTCAGTGCTCTGGGCTGTCGAGAGGCCCAGGCCAGGAGGAACAATAGCAAGAACAGATTAAATTGAGAGATTAAGGTCTTGTCTATACAAGAAAAGTTGTATGAGTTTATTTAGGTGGATTTGGAGTGATGTAGTTAAACTGGAGAAAACCCCAAGTGCTGGGGCACTTCAGCTCCAGCTGCAGTGCAGCACAGCCTCAGCACCTTTGAAGATCGGGGACCAGATGCTGAGTGTCTGAATGCTGCTGGAAATGCCTTCGCCTCAGCCTTGTGAAGTGGGGCAATACCTGCAGAGGTGGGGTGAGGACAGAGTCGTGGAAGACTGTGAGACACCGAGGGGCTGTGGCTTCAGGTGCTGGGGGCCAGGGCCCCCAGGATGCTCCAGGACACCTCCCTGTCCTCCTATCCAGGCATGAGGACTATGGGGCAGGTGATGAAACTTGGCATAGACACCTGTAATGGTGCATGGGGAATGTCCATGGTGAGTGCTTTTATGCTGTCTAGTCCAGGTGCTAGAGGAGAATGCCATCAGAGCAGTAGAGGATCAGGACTTTGCTGGGATGCAGTCTGAACTGACATTGCCCTGTTCAGTGAAGTTTCCTCACATTTAAGCAGGCTTTGTTTCTCATCCTGTGTGCTAATCCACTGAAGGCGATTAGGATTTTATTTTGCTTTTCGGGCTGTCTAATTAATGAGTTATCCTCTCAAAGTCTGCCAAAAAGGGCAGTAATTTTTCCTTTAAAAATCATGCACCAGCCATTCATTGGCAGCAGCTGAGCCCTGATGTGCCATTACAGTTGTGTTACCTGAATGCAGTGTGAAACCTGCAGCAGAAAAACGGGACAGCACAAGTCATTGAGGCCTCACCAACAGCTCTGCATCAATCTGAGAAAACAAATTGCTCTTTTTCTCCACCTGTAGAAAAAAAAAGACTATTTTTGATGGGTTGATCCTATCAGGCGCTGCACGCACATTTTCATGCATGGTGCAGCTCTACTGACGGAAATATGAAACTAATATTGATGAGAACATTGGTTTGTTGGTAAATCACTGAGCAGCACCCAGCTCTGTGCTGTGGCCAGCACCCTCTCCACTTGCATGCACATACAGAGCTTGCATAACTCCACAGTGAAAGCAAATGCTATTATTAGTTTATAAAGCAAGTTTTGTTGAATTTGGCAGACAATGTACATGTGTAAATTCCCCCAAATTAATTAAAACGTTTAGAGAGATGGTGGAGATAGCAGCACTGCTCATCTAACAGATAGTTTTAACAGGTTCACAAATGCTTTTATGTAATTAATTAATGCTTGGCTACCTCAGGTGAAATGATCTGGGCATGCATGTTTCCTTAAATCAGAGCAAAGGTAGAGGGGCAAATTCATGCTCTGTTTAAGCAGCTTTTCATCAAATTTGGTCTGAAGCCCATTGTGGGCTTTAATTTATCTCTGGAAGACAAAAGTGATCTGAACTGACTGTATGAGCAGAAGATAGAAAATGCATGAAATAATAAATAATGCCATGGTGCTTGCCAGCACTGAGTGCCAGAATTTTCTTCTTGCCTGGTTTAGCTCTTCTTTTGTAGATGCAGAGTGAAACCAGGCTCAGGCCCAGCCAGCTGGTCTGGTGCCAGCCCTGTCACTGGTGTGGTGGCATTGTGAGACTTCAGTTGCTTAGCATTGGTTGCTTCCTTCGAGAAAAAGTATGGGATGTTTTGGTGCATGAGGTACCACCATCTGTTTGGGGAATGAGCCGCACAAATTTAATGGGATATATCAAAAGTGCTCCTGCCAAGCAAGGACAGCTAATGACATTAATGTGAACGTGCTCAGGAACACTGCAAAAAAGAACATGGCTGTGTATAGCTGCTGTGGCTCAAACATAGCTTCTTTGCCACCTACTCATGTTCTAAGGCTTGGGACTTCAGGTCTGGACTCAGCCTTCCATCTGTTTTGTGCATGGGAACACAGATACATGCAAAGTGTGAAATACTGCAAGGAGACAAACAAAGACCTCCTGGAAAAGAAAACTCACAGCTTAATCTGAAGATTTTCTGAAGTTGCTGTTTAATTCCAGTGTGCCTGGGAATGTGGCTGAGGAAAATAACCTTTTTTTCATCAGATCCCATGTATGTTGAGAGTGCTAACTGCTGATCACTGTACCATATCAGTATATACTTACTCACTTTTTGTTAATGCTCACCCTGGTGTATTGCCCCTGCTCTGTAAGGTAGAAAGCTGAATGTTAGTCCTTTACTGCATTATCAGAATAATTCTTTAATAAATGGTTGTTTGTTTTCCCTGGGCAAAATCAGGCAGAATTAATGACCACAGCATAAAACAACCAATCTGACTACAGATGAAGGTAAGTGGAGAACCTTCCTCTCATTTTCCTCTGCAAGGAGGGCATATCTGATCTGAGTCACCAAGAGAATCAACTTGGAGACCTACCATCCCATTTTCCTCTCCTTGCTTTTCAGAACAGCATCACACTTAAAAAATCTTAGTTACATAAAGCACATCCATGTAGGCTGTGCTCCTTTCAGGGAGGTACTCAGCTGACTCAAACTCACCTCTCTCCCTTCATGGAGACCAGCTGGGCACAGCTCAGAAACAGATCCAGATTACTATCTAGTGTTTTCCAATTCAGTGTAATCAGTCTCTGGGTATAGCCCAGTCTGTTTCAGTCCTCTGAGGATGAGGCTGCTTCTCACTCATTCATCTTCTGACCTTATGAGACTTATTCTGACCTTATGAGACTTACAGCCCAGGCTGCATGTGGCCCAGCTTTAATATAAAAATATAAATAAATACATATACCTCTTTCCTGCCCCCCTGAATGCCAGGGACACAATATAGCCTCATGGCCAGGATATTCTTCTCTGTGTGCAAGAAAAGAGCTCATAATCACACAGCCTGGTGATACTGGAAGCCAGGTCTCACTGGAAGCAGGCACTGTTCTAAGCATAGGGATATTTCCCAGAAGTGGATAAAGCAAGTTAAGATGTGCTCTGGACTGATTTAAATGCTCTTGTTATGGGTAGGCTTCCCCTGAGCACACCTGCCAAATCAGACCCATTAAAAGTTTTGGACTTCTAGTGCATAAACTTGTCTATATCCAACACTCTTTGCACCTCTGTTCAGATCAGGACCTTTTTGAGCATCATCTTAGGAACTTCAAAGTTACCAGGCACATTCTTAAGGAATGATCTCCCAAATTAAGTGCTGCTGCAGAGTAACTTCAGGTGGTCTGCATTTTATCTTGAGTAGCTCATTACAAAAATTAACAGGACCACTGCCAGGAGGCTGATGGCACTTTCCCTGGGTCAAAGTAGCTGGAACGCATCTCATTGTCATACAGGTAGTCACCTAGGGATATCTTGTCCAACTCTGGTATTGAATGGATGCTAAATGAGAAAGGCAGCAATGTTGCTTCCGGCATCACATTTGGTATTTTCTTTTCCATGACTGTGATGCCTAACGGACGAGCTCCCACCCTGGAAAAATGGCTTGTGAACTAGATATCCTGCACAGCTGTATGTGAGAGTACTTCCTATTTATTGTTTAAAGAAAATCTCTGGAGTAAATTGTGGAAGAAAAACATGGGTATAAATGTGGATTAGGTTACTCCCTTGTAAAAGACACAACGCTTCAAAGAGTGTGAAGCAAAATGCTCACATTCTTACTTTGTTTTTGCTTTGCTTCCTTTGACCAAATTCTTCTCTAGGATTACTTAAATCCGCAGAAGATTTTATCTCTGTTTGCACTGGTACAGTTCTGAAGTAACTTCACTGGCTCCAGCAAGGCTGTTCCAGATCTAGGGTTGTGCCAGAGAGAGCAGTCCAGTACCCATTCTCAGTCACTGCATTTGAGCATTGCTATACAACCTTGCAGATCTGTATCTGAATCAGGGCCTTGTAGTGTTCAACACTGTTCCCTCTGTTTCCTTCTCTGATGGAAAGAGCATCCTGGCCAAATGGGATGTACGATGTAAGTCACGTTTACAACTTCAATTACTCCATGGATTTCTTGCCTGTTTCTTACTATTCTTTGTTTTGTCTCTTTCTTGATTTTCCTCATGTTTTCTATCTTTTATTCTCTCCCTGTGGGGGTCGGTGATGTCTTTGTGTAGGGGCGAACAGAAGCATCCCCTGGGATGCTCTGTTCCTTAGTATGGTCTGTCCCGGTTTGAACCTCCCGGTTGGCTGCCAGCCTCGTCACTCCCCTGGCATTCTCCCATTGGTCCCCATTCCCTAATCCCACCTTTCTCCCTGGCCCCAGATAAAATGGGGCCCCTCGGGATCGGGTTTCAGATTTGCTTTGGGAGTTCAGCTGTACAACAGGGAATAAACCATCCAGCAGGATGATAAGCGAATCTCCTTCCTGCCTCTTTGCCACCTGACTGTATTACTAAACATGTCCCAGGTTCTGTGGGCTTGCGGGAACCCACAGAGCCGGGCTAAAATTACGATAATATCTCCCTATTTATTTATCCAGGTTAGCATATTTGTACATTCGTAAGTATGTACATAGATACAGGTATGCTTTTTCTGGCCTCTCATGTCTTACAAGTTTATCTCATTCTAGCCAAATATGTATGCATGTATTTGAATATATAATCATGTAAACATATAAATAACATCATTCTGACATCATTCTTGCAATGGGAGCTGGATTTCTGAAATGTTCTGGCCTTGCTTGACTTGCATGTTAAAGCTTCAGTCAAGAAAGAAGCAAACACCATGTCATTGTGAATAAAATGAATCCAGCCTTTTATTTGTCTGAATGTGCTTCTCTGTGTCCATCTGTGCTCACTGTAAAGGGGTGTTATTAGCAGGCACAAACTCTGCTGCTGACCTTCTCTTCTGTGGGGTCTAGCACCCCATTCAGCAGGGTTTGGTTTCCTTCCGAAGGAGAATAGATCTCTATAGCAGAGCTGAGAAGTTCAGCATGGTGGAGCAATTCGGAGGAACAGAGGTCTGACTATCAGGCTCAGGGATAGCATACAGTCATAATGACCCTCCTACAGCTACAGAGTAGGATTATTGATTTTTGATGGTTGGGAATCACTTGCACCATAGTTACAGCTTATATGGTATTGGCCAGGCCAGATGTGCCTGCTACTCAAACCCCACCAGTTTGGCTGCATGGGGAGGGATGCAAATCATGTCATCTTTTTATAGAAGGCCATTAGCATTATGGGCATTTAAAAAAAATAATTCCTCAACCATGGTTTTGATCTTAAAGTATGACAGTGAAAAAGTCATCCGCAGAACAGCCTATGCTTCCTGAAGGGGTTAAGAGGAGAGTCTGTACTACTTCTGGATTCTCTTCTCTGTGGCATCAATTGAACTTGGCCCAAAATTATGGTAGTCTGCAATTAGTGGAGGAAGCAGATCTTTAGATTTCTTTTTCTAAAGAAATCTATGGGACTGTCATTCAGATAGTAAAATCATCCATGGGCGAGGGGGAGTCTGTACAAAAGGCTGTGTTTTAACCTTATGCAGAAAACTAAGGCTGTCCTGAACATGGGGAGGCAGCCATTTCACTCTCTCCACTGAAATCCTTCCAGGGGAGAGACAAACTGTGTCCGTGTCCTGGAGGAAGACCTTACTTTTGTTCTTTCTTGTTGTGTTTCTTCATATAAATATATCCAAGACTGAAAGTATTTGGCTGTTCTTCCTGTCTGGAAACATAGCGGGAGTCAGGATGATTAGGTAAGTTAGCTGTGGGGTGAAGCATCTCAGTGTCTTAACCACCTGGAAATTAGGTGTCTTGGCTCTATGAATTCTTCTGGCTCAATGAGCCAAGGAGGAAAAAATTGCACCTTTGCTGGGCAGTTCAGCAACTGCCTTAAGCACCTGTCTTAGGACGGGATGACTTACCCTCTGGAGGTGTTTGCCTCTCTGCCTTACCTACAGAGGGAATGTGTACAACCAGGTCAGACTGAATGCATGATTTTTAGAAGCGTGAAGTTAGCTGTCCTTGTATGTCTAATTTCGTAGTCCGTGCTCCCACAGTCCTGTTGCTGTGAATGCTGCTGCTTCACAACCAAATTCAGCTGCCACTGTCATCATCTCTGTGTCCAGAAGACTGCTGAAATTAAATGTCCCATCTAACAAGGACACACTTTGCAGGCAAATTTTCCATACCTCTTATGTTGCACAGACTAGTACATCTCTCATTTTTTAACATGAGTACTTTAGGCAAGGAGTCTAAAAACCTCTTGGACAAGGGTGAGGATTCAGTCTGAGTTGTGTCCTAGCAGCTCTGTGTCAAAACACCCCCATATGTAGTTTTATCAGCTGTTTTAGGGCTTTTGGTTTATATCTAACATTGTTATGCTTTGGGACAAAGATACAGTGGTGCCTCCTGGACAAGTATTTTTATGCTATTAAAAACAGAACTCCTTCTTTCCTTCCCTAAAAAACAGTGTCAGTAGAAGTCTCTTTAAAAAGTAGATAATTTGCTGTCTACTTCTGGTTAATGCTTGATTTACATTGTTGTTACTGGGCCTTGTAAAAAAGGGCTGCTCCTATCACAACATTTCTAGATACAAAAACAGTCAAAACCAGCCATTTGAAAGTCCTCTGCTCTGTAACCCAATATTATTTAGCTATGGCTTTGATCTTGTGCCTGGGAAAAATCTTTTCCTTGAAACACTGAAAGTTTTCACAATTCTAATAATGCATCAAAGCTGATACAGTGTGTAATTCAGCCCATCTCCAGTGTTAGTTCACTTCATGAACCCAAATAAATATCTTTTTCCCCTTCTTTCAGCTTTAATTTCGTGTTTTCTTTGGAGTGATTCTGGGGAGTAGAGTGCTGCTGATGCTCGGGGAAGCGGGAGGGTGAGAGCACTGAGTAACTCCAGGCACAGCACAGCCAGATGCTTCCTCCCACGGGACTGCCAATGCCCTGAGCACCTCTAGACGTCTCGTGAGCACAGACTGCTGCTCCTGCCAAATTGCATGATGGTTTTGGGGATGGAGGCGAATATCCATTGAGTATTTACTTGATGCTATCAAACTCATTTGTCTCCTAACCAGAGTCCCTAGAGGTGAAATCCAGTGCATCAATCCACTGCTCCATCTTTTGAAAGGAACATCATTAACATGCCTTACACATGAACAAATGTGGCTTTGTTCCATGTTACTTCATTAATGCATTATTTAGGGTGATAGATTTGAAAGCCAGAAGGCACCTTCATGATGACCTAGTCTGATCTCATGAGTACCACAAACTAGTAATCTAGGCAGTAACCTGTGGTTGATCTGTATCATGTATTTTAGAAAAATAGCCAGTTTCCCATGGCAGTTTGGACTGATCTCCCTAGATGTGCTGATTTCCAGCAAGTGGTTTGCCAAAGGGAGAGCAGAGAACACAATAGCAAAGCTGATGTTTGTTGTGCAAATCTGGAAGAGGAGTTTCACCCTAGGAAGCCAGACAAGCCCAAATACAAACAAAGATGGAAACAGCACCATTCTGTAGATCTGAATTTAGATCTAACCTTTGGCTGAGGGCCTATTTCCCCTTTTAAATTGAAGTGGAAAGCAGTCTACATCAGGAAACGAGTTCACTAATTGAATACCAGGGGTGAATTCTTAAAAAATACAGCATTACGGACTCCTGTGGAGAGAAAGAGTTGTTATTCTGGAGGAAAGTAAATATCCTGAAAAATGTTTGGAATTTTATGTTTTCCTTTTCAGTTGAGAAATCTGTTCTTGGGTTTGAGTGTACAGTCAAAAAAGGCTGAACTGTGGAAATGCATTTGCTTCTGTGAGCTGAAGTCCATGAACCTGTCTATGCTTTCTTTGCTAGGTTGCTTTGTGAGCTGCTGGACATACAGGATTTTTTTGAAGAAGACTGGGGAAGACTGAAGGAGCCAGTGTCCCTCCCTGGAAATAGCCTCCAGGAGGTGGCTGCTCCTGCAAGGCTCTGCTCTCACCATGAGATGTAACAGAAGATCTGATAACCGGCATGTCACCCTTGGAGCTGGACAGAAGAACACACAGTCCACCTGGTCCCAGACCTGACTTTGCAAGCCTGCCTGGAGGAAGAAAGAGATGAACTGACTGCAACACAAGTGGGTTTTGTCAAGTTAAATGGCTGGGTTAGGGACTGAGCAGAAGCACCCCATGAAGGGATGCTCTGTTTAATCTGTATTTGAGAGCAATGAAGTAATCATATATTTCAGCAAAATTCCAGGCAAGCTGTTGCTGAAGTGCTGTGGAAAAGTAAGTGCTGGAAAAATAGGCAGGGGCAGTCAGGCTGTGATGAAGTTCTGGGACGATTATTGATTTACTGAATGAAGGTCAAAACTACTCAGCAAAAAGGCAGGAAATCTTAGCACAAATAGGCTCAATGTGGAAACAAGGATCTCTAACATTGAGCAGGAAAAAACAGTGCACACAAGTGTAAATGAAGCATTTAGAAAAGCTAAATAAGGAAGGTCAAGGCTTTCCATGACACACATCAGTTGATACAGTGCAGCAATAAGCAAACACACCTTAACAGGCATGACTGGCACTGTTGGCCCTTGCATGATGGAGGAGAGGCAAAAATGGAGTGACGCATGATGAATTAGCTCAAGTGCCAAAGGAGTCTGGAGTTCCTGGGCTAAATCTACTCGAAGAATTTCTTTGGGCAAGGTCTGACCTCTACCCCTGGAGCTGGATGGCATGACCATACCACAGCCTCCCTGCTAAGCTCTCTTAGTTTCCAAACCACAGTGGCCACATCCTAACTACCTGTGGGGAATGATCTCTCCCCCACGCAAACTCCCAGCCTGTGCCTAAGAAGCTCTTGGGCAAGCACTAGCTGGCCTGGGTTAAAATCCCACCAGGGATCATGTTAATGATTCTGTCCAGTTATTAGCGTGGGCATAAGGGATAAAGAAATCCAGTATAAGCCCTCTGCCTGCAGCATGCTCATTTCACCAAAGTCACTTCCCTTCTGTGCAATTCATGGTGTTTTGTCATTGCCCAGCATGACTGTGTCACTTGTAAACCTAGATGAATCCACGTATCCACTCAAAATCCAGCCAGGAGAACACCAGTACATTGCCTCAGTGCTTCAAAATGGCAGAAGTTGCAAGTGCCAAAACCCTCTCACAGTGTCCTTTCTGCCACTCGGTGGCTCTCAGTTTTCCAAGCTGTGATTTTCCCAAAGTGAAGGTGTGGGACAAGCTGGCTCAAGAGGGTGGTGTGGAAGGGCAGCACCATTGGGCGGGGTTATGCTGGAGCAAACAGACTGTTGCAGTGTTTTGGCACGTGGCTCCTCATTCGTATCTTCGCTGTTCTCCAAAAAAGAAACAGACAGTGTTCAAACCTCTATGGCTGCTCCCCAAAGCAGTTCTTGAGACAGGAGCTCAAGGCTCCCGCTGTCTCCCTGCAGTTTTCAGACTTCTGCTCCACCCTACCCTGCCTTCCTCTCGGCTGTCTGGTTATGAGTGTGGCTTTCCTGGCCACAGACCTGTCTGTGTATATGCAATCATTCATTTGTTTGTGTGCATTCATGAAAAGGCAACACAGAAACCAGCACTGGCACATGCAGCTTGTGCAGGCTTTGGAGAAAAGCTGTGTGCATCTGTTTGCTTGTGTTTTTCATTATGCAGCCAAAGTTGTACTGGCAAGGCTGAGATGATTGCCTGTGTGGAGCAGTTTGCCTGAAGATCATTGGTGCAAGACAAGAAGGAGCAAAGCTCTAAAGAAAAATGTCTTTGCAGTGCTTTTTACTAGAGTTAGTAAAGCATTTGTTAAAATGCTGCTTTGTTGAACACAAAGTGACCCATAGGAGTGTAAGAACTACCTTTGGCCATCAAAGCTGAGAGCTGCCTAATCACAAGTGAATGCTCAGGTGAAGAGTTCACATGGACACATACATGGGACATCTTATTACAAGCACTCAGTGCTTTCCAAGTCTCACTCTTGTGGAGCTTGAGACAATTGACCCATTGGGATGGGTGTATCCATCCCCCACGAACTTGTCTCTCAGTCACTTAGGAACAGCAAATTTTAAAATCCTGCACTGAACCCCACTCTTGGCTTTACAGAAGCCTGTAGTAATGAATTCCACAATGCAATTAGTCAATGGCTAATAACTTGCTTTTGTTTGGTCCAAATCTGCTGCACAATGGTTTCTCCAGGTGGCCCTCAGTTCTCACCTTATGATAATACTGGCTCAATATTTTCTCTTAATCCATCTCCTTCACAGGATCATTCTTTTAGAAACTTCACTCTGTTTTCCAGTATCACTTACCCTTTCCTCATGGCAAAGCTCTTCCATACTTGTGTTCATGCTTATTATGTTCCTGGAAAAGCTTCATGGACCTGCACAATCTCTTCACTGTTGGTGACAATAACTGCTTGCATATCACACACCAAGGTCACATTTCAGAGAGCCATGACTCCAAGTTATGTTTTCTCCATGGTAAAGCAGAGCCTCTTGCTGCTTGTATATTCTTAGAGCTGACATTCCTATGTGTGCCACTTTCCATGTGTTGACCCTGAATTTTGCTGGCCAGCCTATTGTTCAGCCTCTTGACACTGAAGAGTTCTTTGGGTTTTCTTTATCAGGAGCTTTAGGTTGACTGGCCTCAGTTCTTCCCTCTGAAAATGTTATCACTGCACTGTCCAAAATACTGCATTCAAATTATCATGTGTTCAATGATTTTTCATAAATCTCAGACCACTGTCTGAGGAGAAACTGCCTGGGACCCGTTGGTGTTGGTCCAGGACTTGGGCAGGTGGGAGCACCAGGGTTCCTGGTGCCAGTGAGAGCCTGTTCACCAGCCAGAGATGCTGCAGAATTCCCAGAGAAGTTGTCCTTGTTGGTGCCAGTCCAGACAGAATGAGTTCCACATGGGGGAGGTTCTCCTTCTTGTGAAGCTGTTTGGAGAATGAGATGGGGCACCCCCTGCATCTGTGGTTCTGAGCATCAGGCTCTGGTCTTCCCACAGCAGCCACACATGCCTGACATGGCTGCACAGCAGGACAAAGACCAGGGACAGGCATCTCATGGGTGAGGACACAAAGAGAAAGGTGCCATGGTAGTGTTCTGCCAAAGAGTGAAATATGAGTCTGGGTAAGCAGGGGACGGGGCCAGGAGTCAAGTGTGGGATTGTCCCTCAGCATGAAGAGTGTGACCATTCTGTTTGCTCCTCTAGCTGTGGATTGCTGTCCATAGCTGGGCATGCCTTCTAATTTGTAAGGTTTTTCTAAAGTTCCTGCGTGGATAGCAGTGCTGAAAAAGTACAGAAAAGACCAGAGGGCTGATAAAAGGTAAAGAATGGCTCCTGTCCAGGGGGTGGAATAGACTGGGAAGAAAGATGGCTGGAGGAGGATACAATACAAATCCACAAATTCATGACTGCTAGGAAGAAAGTACCTAGGGGATCACTGTATCTTCCAGTAACAGAATCAGGGGATGCCAAATGAAACTCCCAGATGGCAAGGTCAGTGCAAAGAAAAAGAGGCAGTTGTGCTCCCAGGGAGGAGGTGAAGGTGTGGGACCTAGTGCTGCCAGGGATGCTAGGTGCTCAGTGTTTACATGATCTCAAATTCATGGAGGAATTATCCATTGATAGTTATTAAATATGAAACCGCAACCTCTGCTCCAGGATATCCATGAAGGGTGGAAGAACATCCTGGAGCAGCAGTATTATAAACTTGTCCTTTTATACTCTTTCCTGGCATCTCTTTTTTGCCAGGAAACGAAAAGATCCTGAGATAGATGGATCCTTGATCTGGCACAAATGGGCATTCTTAAGAATGCAGGTGTGTTCTTCACATGAAGACAAAAGAGGGTTTTTGAGGCATTTGGACAATTTTGATCCCACTAATCATACAAACTCTGTGAAACAAGGTTATGGTTAAGACAACTCCATAAGACACCAGTGCCCAAATCCTTTTGCTGGTCTTGGCCCGAAATGGCTGCTAACTTGCCCATGTGTAAGTCAGACCCAGAAAAGAGCAGCAGTGTTTCTCTGTGAAGGAAAGAGTGCAGACAGAAGAGCTAGTTGAGTTTATTTAATATTAGCCAGATGTGTTGGGTGGCCTGGGTGTTGGTGTCCCCTGTTCAGTGTTCAGGCTGATCCAGCTGTATTAAGTCATTCAGCTTGGCAAATCACAGAGTGTTGAGCTGTGTCAGTACTCAAATCATAGCCTTGTATGCCAAAAACGTGTACATGAGAGGTGCAGCAACAGAGCTGGGTGCTCAGTGATGTCAGGTGGAGCAGCACTTTTTTCATGATGGAGATTTGTTTGGAAAGAAATGCTGGATGACAGTTTTTGGGACTGCTGAGGTACTTCATGTGTTTGAAACCAAGTGGATGCAGCACATGAAAGAGTCAAGGTCACCCTTGAGATGTGGGCCACCCAGCCTGAGAGCTTGGCTCAGCCACACAAGAATCATTTCCTCAGCCTGCCAAAGCATGAACCAGGGGTTAGCCTATGCTCGTGTATGTCATGGTGTTCATCTGATAACACTGCCTGATGATTAATCTCTACAATTAATTGCACATTAATATAGTTCACTGCAGCATATTGAAATGGCAGTGGAGATTCTCTCCTCAGCAAAACAAAGGAGTTTTATGGCTTGTAACATGTCAGGCAGAAGAAAGAACCTTATTTTAAACTTGTGTGATGCAACATGTTGAATCCATGTGTCACTTGTGTTGTGATACCCAGCCATCCCTCTTTTCCCTCCCACGTGCAGCGTTGCTTGTTACTACTCTGGCAACCATGGACATGGAGAGATTGTGGTTATCTTGGGTGGTCTTCTGCTGAAAGAAGGAGACTGAATATCTGCACCAAGCCTCCTCTGCCACCCTGGGCTGTATTTCTGTTGGGAGAGCAGTATCATGTAACTGCTGTGGGGTGGGATGCTGTCCTGCTTGTAGGCAGATAAGGGAGTGTGCTGAGCTCTCCAAAGGGCTGTGGGGCTGCTCTGAGGGTGTGTATCTCACCCTTCCCATGGCTGTCTAGGAGCTTCTCCAGGAGACTAAAGCCATGATTCAGTAATTTCTTCTTCTTGAGCTTTCACAGTGGCAGGCAGTTCTTCACTTTAGGTGTGAAGTTCAGATGGCCTCTGGTCTAGGGGAAGGAAAAACCTTCCTAGGTTGCACCTATTTCACCTACAAATGAAACAGTGAAACAATGAATGGGAGAAAGTGCAGTTCCTTCCCACAGGCGACCAACCTGTGCCATGGGTGCATCATGACAGCACTTGTGGACCAACATGTCATTGATAAAAAGAGGTGGACCCAGGATGGACTGGGTCTGTGAAGAAACCAGCTATGGTACTATGGTCCTCAAAGTGGAGACTCACAGCAAGGTAACACTAGAGTGACAAGGGCATGTGAATGTCAACAAAAAGGAATCACCTCAGAGCATGTGCAGAAATGCATACATTGAGTTGATCAATGAACAAGTTTTGTGCAACTTCTTTGTTGTAAGTTCTATAAAAGCCCATAAACTGTCAAAAAAAGCAGCTTTGCAAACTATCACCTAGCACCCTTTTCTGCTGAGTATGGCATCAAAGGTTAGAAGGTGGATCTTGGCTCCATGCACTCATTGGGTCTGGCTCTCTGGGCAAGGACCTAAACCCCCAACTGAGGGACAACAGTGCAATGGCTGGATGACAATCATTCCAACTGGTGGAAAAAAATACAAGGTAAAGTTTGTAGGAACAGCCCAGTAGAACTGAGAAGGTTCTGCTCTGCTTCTTAGCCTTCTTAACCCATTAGGCCCCAAATGTTGTAAATTCTGCACACTCCTTGGCTCTGAGTTATTTGTGGAAGGAAGAAAGGAAACCAGATGGAAAAATAGGAAATCTAAAGCACAGCTGTAGGAGCAGAGAGACGTTAACCCATATTCGTTTGCATATAGTCGATTGATGGGTGCCAGGAGGGAAGCAAGCAAAACCCACTCACATTTCTGGCAGTAAAACTGTGTCTGCAGCACTGCACTGTGGTTTTCATTCTATCAGGTGGGGGATGCTCTCAGGGGATCTCATCTGACTGAGCAGTAAACTGAGAGATGCTGAGTGCCACATGAATATAGAGCTCATGAGCAATAGGGTGCTAAACAGAGCACGAAAAGGACACCTGAAAATTTGCAGTTGACCTGAGGCCATGGCTTCTAATCTGGCTGGCCACCACCACACTGTCCTTGTCCCCATGGAGTTGCCTGGTGTGCGGGGCTGACCCAGTACCTTGCTCCTTGCTGGGTGTGAGATGGGTCCTGGCTACTAGGTCCTCCATGACAGAACTTGATGGAGAGTCCCCACAGTCACAGGGAGCCAGCAGCCCACATGCTGTTCTGACACTGAAATGGGGCAGAGGAACTGAATCTCCCTAAAACTAATGTGACAGGAGTGAGAGGGACAAGGTCTCCTTCTGGGACTCCCCACATCATCCTCTGATGAAATAACCCAATTTTACTAAGCAGAAGTCACCACAACCTCCAGATGAGAATGCGGACAGTCTTCTGAAAGGTGGGGCCCCAGATGCTGCAAGGCAATGCAATTCATGCTGGTAACTCAGCAGATCCACTACAACTTTAGGGAGAATTTCTCAAGGCTGGGTGACATTTTATTGACTGCATTGAGATGGACATTTCTTAAGTTGTTGTGAAAGGCTTAAAAAAACATGTATGAAAATCATGTGAGAACAGGAAAGGCCTCAGGTGGTTTATGCTAACCCTGAAAGAAGAGCAAATGGAAGTGTTGAGAGAAGTTCCCGTGGTCAAAAGCATAGATCTGTTGAATGACAAGGCTCATGTTAGAAGATGGAACTTCTGTAACAAGGTGTTATTAGAAACTTTTGTCCTTCAACTAAAGAAGTCATGCATTTAGCGAGGGGATCCTGCATATCAAATCTAACTGTGGTATCTGCTGTTTAAGCACATTGCCGTCAAATACGGGCTTTGACATGAAACCATCCAGTACAATTATCCCCAGTCCAACAAACTGGTGGAAAATCTATCAAACTCACAGGAAACAGCTGTGGCAAGACAAAGAGAAGTGATCAGAAGGCAGACAAATGGAGAATAAACATGGGAATGCTCAAGAGTTAGGAAATGGATGTTGTCATTTTGGAAGGAAACACAAGTATGTCATGCATTAGCTAAACTGTCTGTAATAGCCTTCATCACATGGGGAAAGAGCTGAAGAACTGATGGGAGTATAGAAATTCAGTTGTGTGGAAATAGGGGATATGTTTTAGAGAGATATATATTGAGCAGTCCAATGTAGGTGTGGGAATTCAAGTCAGGGATAGCTTCGTCTCAGAGGGACAAGTGTAGGAAGCTGCTCTCTGAACACTTATTTCTCATTTGTGAGCACTTGCTATGAGTAGTAATGAGTGGTTTACCTTCATGGTAAAAAAACTCAAGCTGCTTGTCCCAGTGAAGGACCTTCTTCCAGTTCTCATCTACAGATGTTTCATGCAACTAAAGCTGGGAACAACGGTGCATGGCCTGCCAGAAGCCGAGAGTAAGGTCACTGCGCAGAGAGCCGAGACAAAAGAAGCTCCAGGAGAGCTGGGATCCATGGTATTGCCACTTCTCTGTGGGGAGGAAGCTGCCTTTTTGGGTGATACTAAAAAATTGCCACAAGCAGCTCTGGGGAGCCTTATGGGGGAGGTTATCCCAGAGGATACATGGGAAATAGGCAGCATCTCCCCCAAAGCCAGAACAGAGAGCCCTGAGCTGGCTGCTCTGCCCAAGAAAGCCTCAGATGAGCCTCATCCACAGTGGGCTGAGACAGCTGAGCCCCAGGGCATGGCACAGCCAGAATGAGGAGCCTTCTGGTGCTTTGTAACAGTGTGCTGATGTCTGGCTGGAGACACCCTCCATTAGAGCTCAGCACATGTACAAACTACACATGCACTCACTCGCTGGTCCCTCCTGTCTGGAGGAGATGTACGTGGTACATTAGCCTCAGAGGTCACCCCTTATATTAACTGCTGGGAAATAAGAACAAATGCTTCAAAAGATCGTATTTTTCACAGAAGAGGTTGGAGTGGGTGGGGATTTCTTTCAGAATTCAGTTGCCAAAAGAAAGGAAGAGGCTCTCAGATCTTCTGGTTCAGATGCTGAGTCTCTCTAGAGTATGGCATAATTAAGTTAACTGTTCTGCCCCTTCTTCCCTGTTGTGAAAAACAGACAGTGAATTCTCAATGCCAGGCAACTTTATTTAGAGTGTAGATTATTTATACAGATCACAAATGCAGTGTCAGGACTAACCATGACTGTGGAATGGCCTTTCTCCCATTGTGAGTACCAGCTCTAAATAATTAATGCTTCTGAGACTTCTCTAAGCCCCCAAATTCACATGGGACCAGGGAAACAGGAATGCTAATTGTAGAATCATCAGCAGCTTTGCTGGACAAAGCACTGAACTCCTCTTCTTCAGCTCCTCTATCTCTAAAACTGGGATGTCTGTTGGTTTTACAGTCACGTAGTGAAGATTGATTTATTGTTTAATTTGTGTAAAGAATTAAATAAGTGCTAAGTATTATTATTATCAAGCCAGAAGGGTGAGTCAATGACCCGTTTCCTATCTGAGCTTGCCTTCAAGGTTTGATGTTTCTGGCAGATTACAAGAACTGAATATCTGCCATAGGTTGTATTCATATAGAGATGCAAATAAAGCAGTTTTTGTGGGCATTGTGTTGCTTCATGCCTTGTGATTACAGAATAAAGGTGCACAGATTAAAACTGCTTTGGGATGCACAGCATCTCCACAGGCTTTGCCATTCTGGGAATCACAGCAGTAGGCTGCTACAGACACATGAAGAGATGGGTGCATGGGGCAGATGCGCAGAGAGGAGAGGATGTTTGGTTCTGCTCTTCTGCAGATTTCCTGTATGTCTTCTGCAGATCAGCTGGGAAAATCCTCAGAGACTACTTTGGAAAAGCTCAGATGTCACCCCTCTGCTTCGGCTGTTCAGGTAAGGCTATGTGTCATTTGGGCTGTGCAGAACCGGAGACTTCTTATTCCTTGACCATGACATCAAACAGGGAGCTCACCTATCTCTGCCATGTAGTCACTGAAGTACAGGCGTAGTGTCAAGACCATTTCTGCTGAGAATCATTGTTCTGATATCTATCATCAATTTTGCTGAAACTTATGGGATGTATGCCAACCCCCATGCTCTCCTGAATTGATCCCAAAGAGCAAAGTCAAAGTTTGTATTAATTACTCAACCATTCCATGGCCTTTCCCTGTTTTCCCTTGTCCCCTGCAGCCATGTTCATTCCAGTAGAAGTGCTTATGATGTCCCAATCTTGTCCCCATTAAAAACAATGGGATCTCTGCCACTGCCTTAGAAATTAATATCCTGAAAGTCATACTGAAGAGGGAGTTTATCCAGATTGAGGTAGACTGTGACATTCAAAGCAAAATAGCATCTTTCCAGAAGGAAAATGCCCTGTCTGAGCCCTTTTATCCAGAGGCAACTGGGAAAGAACGTTTAATTTAGTTTTACTTTTTGGGAGTAGGACCTCACAGAAGCTTCTTCTCAGATACTGTTGGGATATTATTTCACAACCCAAAAAACTCCTCATTTGTTAGTGAAATAAATCTTAAGGAATTTTGTCACTATTTATTTTTTCAGTTGTGAGTGTCTAAAATGAAGTCCTGAAGCCATTTCCCAGTTATTTAGGTAGCTAAGTGTTGTGGTAAACCACGGTCCCCGCCATGGTGTCCTGGACCCAGTCGGTCAAAAGGTGCAGTGGTTTGACCCCTCAAGGGCCCAGGAACCGTAAGATGGCCGCCCACCCCAACATGGCCGCCCTGAGGCAGCTTGGCAGGAAAGATGTGACACCTGGCACAAAGGCAATGGCTGCCGCACTCCCCACCTCCTAGTTATGTATTCCCTTTTGACTGGCCCTCCCTGCCCACCCGTCCCCCTGTTCGCTACTGTGTAATGTTCCCCGCCTCTGTACCTCCCCACAACTGTGTTGTCATTGGTTATCAAAAGGTTCGCTCCACCCCTGCTACTGGGGCACAAAACCCCTTGCCCATAGCTGTTCGGGGCTCTTCTTGGCCCCTCTCCTTGGTGCCAATAAACCTGTTCCTGCTTCCCCAAGAAGAATCCCTCGCCTTCTTCCAATCTCCTCCGCGATCTGTTCATCGGTGGTCGAGGCGAGCCTTGCCAGAGACCTCGCCCGTCCTCCTGCGAACGGTTGGCCTCCATCCTTCTCCGCAGCCGTGGGCTAGGATTGCCCGGTGCTCGGGTCCAGCTGAGCTAGCCCTTTGGCGAGCACCGCGGCAGCTAAGAAATAGATTGCTGAATACTGACCTTTTGTAACCTTCTACTGAGGTTAGGTTGCTGGTTTTGAAACTATCATTAGTTTTCCACTTGCACCTTTTGGCACTAAGGTACCTGTGCAAATCTGGCCCACAACTCCCAAGGACAAAAGGCAAGTGGAAATGGAAAAAGCACCTGCAGTTTCTGTAAGAACTCTTCATGCATCCTTGGTGCTGTGAGCTCTTCATTTCATCCACAACCACATTCTGTTCGGAAAAATACAAAATCAGGTGTTTCAGAACTGACTTTTTGCTCCATTTCTTTTCAAGTCTGAATGTAAGGAGTCAGTCAAGTACTGAATTCTGAGTCAACTACCAGTCCTTGTCAAGGGGATCAGCACTGGCACACGATCTTGCCTGATCCTGTTTCCTTACACTCACCTGTTCCTGGTGTTTGCTTTAACCGCTCCCTTGGCTTTGTGTCTCACTGCTGACTTGGCACCATGCTTCATCTTGCCTTTTTTCCTAGAGCAGCCTCCCACTCATGCCTGTCAAGTGCCCACCATCCCCCATCAAAAATACCTTTATCCCAAAGGAAGCTCCTTTGCAATCTTCCCTCAGTGTCTCAGGGTGTGATTCTTGCCTAGTGAGATGGTATCTGCCTCGATAAACTGGTGTGTGTCTGTGCACTGAAGTCAGCAGAAGGTCAGCAGGGCTGATGCCTGCTAACCTTTGTTGTAAGTGGGTCTGTAATGGTTTTGCACTCCCATAGGCCCAGTGCTGACAGCCTAATTAAAAGCAACAATTTGCTGTAGTGTTCTACATCATTTCCACTGATGTCATTGCTCTGTTACTCCTGTTTGAAAGTTTGCTGAATTCTGGTGTTGTCTCTTTCCTGCTAGGAATCACCCTAAACCAGGATGTTTCCACCATTACATAGAAGACACATTTATGTCCCACAAATGCATTTTGCATAGTATAGTGGAGCTTTACATACCTTTTTCTTGTATTGAATATGTTATCATAACCATTAGGATGAGTAACACAAAAAATAAAGGGGACAACCATCTCATTTGGTAAAAATTGATGGCAGCTACTGAGGCAGTCTTAGAAGGGACCCTAGAAAGACAGAAAACAATGAAGTTGGCTAGATACAGAACCTTCTATCTGCATATTGTGCTTAAACAAGTGAAACTGTCTAGATACTGCTTGATAAAGTCGGTGGAAGAGAAGACCTTTTGGAACCATGGACACTTGCAGACAAGGACAGAATTGGGACAAGAATCTGAAGATGTGATTTTCATCTTGATCACCTTGCTTCCTTGGTCCATTTCTAAATCTACCTCAGTAGTTGTCTTTCATCCTAAAGAGTTCTTTCACACAAGATAGATTTTTCCATATGTGGTGGTATTGCATATATCCTCCTTGTCCAGGTCCAACTCTTTGGCAAGAACATGTGAATAGTAAAGGCAAGAAAGAGAAAGACACCAGGCAATAAAAGAGGAAAAGAGTTGAAAAAACCATAGCTAACGCTAGCGTAACAGACAAAGGAATTATGAGTCATCTGTAGATAGAAGGAAGAATAAAAAGATATCAAAAACCTAGGACTTATGTGGGCAGGCAAAAGGAAGGTCTATACAAATGCGCACTGCTGATCAAGAAGAATTTCTGTTCTGGTTGTCCTCATGTTTGCAGAGAACAACAAAGTATCCTGGCTTGCCGCATAAATTGTTCTGGGAGTCAATTTGACAGCCAGTTTTAACGGGTGGCCAGAGTAAATCACAGACCTGTCAAGCGTAATGCCAGACTAGATGAGATACGTGGTGTTAGGAGTTAGCAGTAAGCCTGAAAAGCATGGAAGAAAGCATGGATCAGCAAGGAAAATGGTGTCTGGATAACTGCCAAAACCCAACCAATTTCAGCCTTGTAAAATGGATCATAACAAATGGCAGACTTCTTTGCTCTATAAATTAAAGGAGAACAAGGAAGAGGAAGTGGTTCTGCTTTGCAGTGAAAAGCAGCAGAGATGAAAGATAATATAGGTTTGGCTCCAAAACTAAGTGAGTACTTCACTAGAGATTGTCATTAGGACACCATGGTAAAACCTGTATGCAAAGACACCTTGTCTATTGAGAGAGCCTCTATGTAAATGAAAACTACAGCAGTTGTGGAAGCAAAAGCCAGAGGGTTCACTGCATACACACCAAAGGGAGCTGACTGTATTTTTCTGGCAATATGAAAGAGCTTCTCGGTGAAATTGCAGTTACAGCGAGGAGTCAGGCTACCAAATCCAGCTTGGTATGTTCTGGCTGTAGGGTTGCAGTGCTTTGAAAGGTGGATGAAAAACCATCTGGAAACCTTGAGCCATTAGTCTGACACAGAAGTAAATGCATTTTTTTTTTAAAGTATGGCTGAAAAGCTAATTAAAGTCATGTAGGTAAATGGAAAAGAAAAAATGCTATAGAGATTTATCTAAAGATGAAGGCTGTAGAATTAACACATTTCTAGACAAATGATACCTTAGGAAACTGCAACAGATCTAGTCTACTTGGACTTCAATAAGGTCTTTGTTATTGTACCAAATGAGATAACTACAATAGGGTGAGAAAGAACTGGTTAAAAAGAGGGTGGCAGATAGATGTGTCCACTGGGAAGCTGACGGGTTTGCAGGAAAAGTTCCTCTGCAGAAGATGAGAATTCAGATGGGAAATAATTAATATCCTTATCAATGACTGCAGCAGGAATGGCAAAAATCCAGTGTATTAGTAAAACATGATGATGGCCATCCTAGGTGCAGAAAAGTACATGCCTAAGACCAAGTTTAATTTGCAAATTTGCAAATGCAATAAAAAAGCACTTTTCACTTTAGCCATTTCTGCAAGCTGGTTAGATACCTCTCCCATTTCTAAAGAGTCTCTCTTTGTCTCTAGTGGCAAAAGAACAAGTGATTCTTCAAGAGGTAAATCCACTTACTCTGTCTTGGCTATGTTGGATTTGCCACATTACTCAGATGAAAAGCGATGTAAACATTTATTTTGGCCTGAGAATGGCACTTGTAGAGAAAATCTAATGAACAGGATGATGTCAGTTTTCATTTTCTGATCTCAGCCTGGGTGTAAAGATAAGAGATAGATAAACAGCCCTTGGGCAGGTCTGTCACTCTTTGCAGCGAGATGGTGGAAACCAAGGAAAGTGGAAAGAAATGGAGAAGAAAATTGCAGTCCGAACACCCCTGAGATGACTTGACCATGGGAATGGTCACTGTGGGGTGGGTGGAAGAGGAGTTTAAGACAAGGCTGCCCTGGGTCTAGCTTGGGAGGTAGCAGCAGAGGGGGAGTAGACTTCAGAGAAGTTGTATACAAATGGCTGTGGTGCTCCTTGGCTTGTATCGAGGTACTCAGAAACTGAGCCAGCAGCAAGGGACAGGTGAGCCCCGTGGCTCTCTTTGGCCAGGACCATCAGTGGGCCTTCCTGTGCCATGGCCAGAGCAGCCAAACCCTGAGACTTCATCCACAGGGACACAGAGTTCAGTTTTACCTTGACTGATGGAAAGTCTCAGATTAGCTCCAGTCCAGAGAATCTGTACTGAATGTGGCATTATGATGAATAATGTTACAATCAGGGCCATTTGCAGTCTCAAACCCGTTGAACACCACTGCCAATGCCAAGCAGACTTCTTTAAGGATGGGTCATAGGAGCACAGCACAGAACACACTGTATCAATAAAAGGTACAGCCTGAAGCACAGCAGTGCCCAGGCAGAGCTCAGCCAGGAACCGGGGGGGTGGCAAAACACAGTTGGTGCAAAGTGCCCAGAGTTCAGGGGTGAACAGCAAGGCCTTGCAGAGCGGGCAGCAGAGCCTCTTGGGCCACAGAGCTTGGGGGATTCAGCACTCATCCTCTTCCTCTCTGCTGTGCTCAAGGAGAGGACGCTTTATGAACATTTTAGAAGTCCCATTAGAATTGCATCAAGTACTTTTCAAGTCCTTGTGCCACCGTGCTCCCTACCTACATTATCACAGGAGCAATTTGCTCTGTTTCTTGAAGTCATCCTGCAGCAATCAGGTGTTCCATTTTTTAACCTCTTCTGGCACTGTGCAGCAGATAAACTGAGCAGCACCGGAGAGGCTGGCAAGCTGTATACTTAGCAGCTCTATAAAGGCATGTCAAAGAATGAGTCATTGACGAGCCTGCAAGAGACAAAAAGATTGATTACAGAAGAGCTGAGAAATAGATTTGATGATGACTCACACTATTCCACCCTTTTTGCATTCACAGACCTGCCAGCTGATTCATAACTGCATTCTGCCTTGCTTCTCCTCCCTGTCAAGGTGATCTATCAAACAAGGGTCCATCAATTAAAATTTCCACTTGAAAGAGGGAGGTGTGTGAGGGAGCACCCAACCCTTTCTTCATTCATACCTAGTAAGCCCCTTGTTCTGCCCTTTAGCCTGCTGCAAAGCCCATAATTTTCCTGCGTGTAGGACACCACAAAAACTGAGTGATGCAGGTAGGGCCGATTCCTTGCTGAATGTCTGGTTTTATAAAGTGAGATTTACTGTGTTCCCTAACTTCACCATTATTCTGAGGTCTGGAGATTTTTGGAGGAGTTTATCCATGGTGGCTCACTGTCTGTTTGCTTCTGAAATCAGGTGAGACATAAGGAATCACAAGCAGAAAGCAAAAAAAACTCAAGTAGATGTCATTGGTTGCAACTTGACAGGCAGTTCAGAACATTTCTGAAAATCCCACTCTGTGTTTTTAATATTTTCCAGGACACCTAGAACTAGGGATAGATATCTTTTAAGAAGAAAAGAAAAAAAAAGGAAAAAAAACCAAAAAAAACCAAACCAGTAAAAAAAAAGTCAAATTTATTTTATTTTGCAAGGCATAGCTTTTTGGTCTTTTGCCTACTTGCCTGAAGAGTGTCAGAAAAAAAAGGTGAAATAGAATTATCTTAGGGAAGGGTAAATTCATGTCTACAGCAAGAACCAGTCAAACACATATAGCTCTTATCTAGGGTACAGCCCTAAAAAGCTGGAGGGTTTCAGGAGTGTTCACTCAAGAGGTCTCAATGACTTCACCAGTTTGCTTGGGTTTACATTTACAAGTGGTGTCATCTGCTAGCACCTTTCCAGCACACCTGACTTAGCTTCCCATAGCTCAGCTGGGTTCTCATTGCCAAACACATCATCACCAGTAACACGACTGGGGGTGTCTAGGAGAGGGCTGCTTTTCCTGAACACTACCACTGCACAATCACCTTTCCTGCACCATGATCCCCTGAAGAGGCACCATGGACTGGACCCTGGTAGAAAATGGTGGTCTGGCCACTTGTTGACCACAGACCTGCTCATGTTGTTGCAAACAGAATTGGTGCTGTGTCAAAACTCAGTGACAAGACAGTGGTCATTGCTGTTCCAAGGGACATTTGGAGTGTGAAGCCCTTTGACTAGGTGAAAACCTCCTCCTGGTCCACTTGCCAATCCCAGTGTGGAGCAAAGGGGCACTCACTGACCCTGCACACAAGAAGATATTTCATCCTGTATTTCAACCTTTATTACTTAATACCTCAATTGTACTTAATGATGTGTTTTATTTTATGAGCCGTTTTAGCTTATGACTGTTCTCTGGGTGGATTAATCTCTTATTTATGCATCATGTTTGAAAGGCTTTTGTTTCCCCCGTTAAACGCTTTAATGGGCTCGGCGAGACACTGCTGGGTGTGTGCTGTGCCGTCTGCCTGCGCACGGCGCGGGCGCAGCCAGGAGCCTGCACGCACCCCGGGTGCCTCGGGGCCAGCAGGGGCTCATTTCCTGCTAGTAAATGCACCCTATGCCACTGCATAACCTGCACTGGGTAGGACCCAGCAGCAAGGCTACAGACCTATAGGAGAGGCTGAGGGAGCTGGGGTCATTTAGTCTGGAGGAAAGAAGGCTCAGGGGGGACCTTATCACTCCCTAGAATTACCTGAAAGGAGATTGCAGCCAGGTGAGGGTCGGTCTTCTTTCACAGGTAACAAGTGTAAGACAAGGGAAATGGCCTCAAGTTGCACAAGGGGAGGTTTAGATTGGATATTAAGAAAAATTTCTTCATGGAAAAGGTGGCCAAGCTTTAGAACCAGCTGCCCAGGGAAGTGTGGAATCACCATCCCTGCAGGTATTATTTAAAAGTTGCACAGATGTGGTGCTTGGGGACATGGTTTAGTGGTGGACCTGTCAGTGTGAGGTTAATGGTTGGACTTGATGATCTTGGAGGTCTTTTCCAACCTTAATGATTCCATCACTCTATGCACTTGTTCCTACTACTTCTTGTCACTGCCAGTCTCCTGCCCCTGTGAATCCTGTCTGTTCACAGGCAGGGCTGCAAACCTAGGGTGGGGTAGCGTGTTCTGCATGTAGGAAAAAATCTTAGTTCCCCCACAGCCCTGAGCAGAGCTGGGCACAGAGGGGGAGCAAGGATCCCATGCATGCTCAGGTAGCATAAAGTCAGGCTATGGCCAAAGTGGGAGGCAAATCCAGGCTCCAGAAGTGATCCTGCCTTATACACACAAATAAATACATAAAAAAATATTAAAAATATATTTATAGCCTGTGGTAAATAAAACAAGTGAATTATCCCTGCTCAAGTCATACACAGAAGCAGAATTAGGAAGTGGTAGGATTTCAACTTACTGATTGTGTTTGCCTTTAGCTACAGACATCTGTGTAGGAAGATAGATGATATTTGTGCTTTTTTTTTACATGGAATATGAAAAATAAGTATGAAGAGATGTCTAATTTATACAATTAGGAGTCAATATAGTAGAAACACTGTGATTACTTAACCTACCATGGGATCAGCTTTGCCCATGGTCTTTTAAGAGAATTATAAGGCTGGAGGAATCTCAGAAGATCACCTAGTCCGTTTTCAGTGATGCTGCCCAGCAGAATGATTTGCTGGGGCTGACAACATGCGACATAGAAAGCTCTTTCCTCATCCACCTAAATAATAAGACCATGAATGAAAAGCTTACAATGAATACGATTTTATATTCACTTTAAGCACATATGTGAATAGAAGAGAGTGAAACCAGCCATCTGCCAAGGGATAATTAATATATCTGCAAACATAAGAGTCCACAAAAGTGCTGACAGGCACAGAATACAGTGCAGCAGCATGAGCTCATTTCAAGACAGGCATTTCCCTTTTGTGAGTGCATAGCTCACAACGGTAGGTGCAATTTGAGTTGGGCACAGCCCTGCAAGCAATACCACACAGAACCAGATCCTAATCTCCCCTGCACTTTAAGGGCCCTGATCCTGCAGAGGGGGAAACAGAATTCCCCAATAACAAGGTCTCTGCACCATGGGGAATGAAATGTATAGTCCAAATTTGGCATCTGGCTTTGTGCATGTGTACAGTCATGCTCTGGGGAGATCCCCTGGCTGTGTGAATGGACTTGCACAGATGCAGGACCTTTCCTGCACTTCTGGCTGCCAGACCAAGGGGGATTGAGATCTCCTGTAAAGCAAAGCTGTCAGACAGCAGTCAGGAGGAGGGGGAAATAAGGTAGTACTGATGTCCATCCAGAGATGCAACTCAGACAGCCCCACCGGTGCATGCTTACTCTGGCTCCCCTGAAGGATCAGCTTTGATTAATTTGACTCTGCCAGCAGACTGGGCAGCAAGGAAGGTTTCAAAGATTGATGAAGCCATCATGAAGGTAACCTTCTCCAGTGTCTCCTAGGCTCAGGTCTCAGGCCCCAGTTCAAACCAGCATTCAGAAGTGTGCTAAAGGACTGTAGATTGCTGGACTTGAACTCAAGATTAAATTTGAACATGTGATGAACTCCTTTCCTGTACTAAGACTATGGCCTTACAGCTGGTGTCCAAATATCTGGGCAGGACGGATCTCAGCAAAAGCCTTCATGTCCAAAGAAGGGCAATGAAGCTGGTGAAGGGTCTAGAAATCAAATCCTATGGGGAGCAGCTGAGAAAATTGGGGTTGTTTATTCTGCAGAAGAGGAGACTCAGGGGAGGGACCTTACTGCTGTCTACAACTGCCTGAAAGGAGGTTGGTGAGGTGGGGATTGGTCTCTTCTGCCACATCTGAAGTGAAAGGATGAGAGGAAATGGCCTTCAATCATGCCTGGAGAAGTTCAGATTAGGTATTAGGATTTTTTATTTCCCTCACTGAAATAGGGGTCAGCCACTGGAATAAGTTGCCCAGGGCAGTGGTGGAGTCACCATCTCTGGAAGTGTTCAGGTGGTGTCTGGATTTGGCACTTGGGGATATGGTTTAAGGGTGATTATGGTGGTGCTGGGTTTATGGTACTAGATGATCTAGAAGGTTTCAACCAACCCTGGTGATTCTGTGATTCTGAGGTGAAAATCATGGGTGGGTGTCAGGAGGCTACTACTTTTATAATTACTGATATCAGCAGTGCTCACATGAGCTGCACTGAAATGAGTTACCAGCTACTGATATCGTGCCAAAAGCTCTTGGGGACAAAATAAGACTGAAAGATGAAATTATTTATTAGATAATTTCTAGAAATGGAGGATTAATTTGTCCGTGGCAGATATTGTGCTGTGATCTTCAAACAGGTAGAAAAATGAAAGATTGGTTCAACCAGCTACCTCTCTTCCTCCAAAGAAAGGTTGCTTGCTTTCTTCCGATCCCTGTGGATCACCTTAGAGACATTTATGGTGGCTCATCTGAAAAGGCAGAAAGCAGAAGTGCTGGAGCACAACAGAGCCATGACTTTAACTAGGACAGCATTTCCCAGAGCAGCTTGGCAGCCAGAAAGTCTGTAACATGGAGCAGCACCCGCAGACCCAAACCTCCCTCCAGCAGCTTCATGGTGACTCACACTCATGCCCAGGATTCCTGCAGCTCTGGGGAGGAGTGACTGCAAGGGCATTTTCATCAGCTGAGTGGCTAGCCCAGCAGGAAGAAGACTTCAGGAAGAAGCAAAATTGTCAGTATCCTTTTGTTTCTCCTTTTCCCACAAAGCCTCTCACGAGCAGCTGAGCACTGAAAGGTGAGCTACGGGAGGGTCAAATGTTTTACCTGAGTCACACCTGTCAACTGCAGTTGCCCTCTTGTTCTGGCCCATTGTAGCTCATCCACAGGCCATCCCTTGAGGCAGGAATGTTCCCAAAGGGTGGAAAGATGCCACAACTATCTCAGGAAAGGGAGCAGAAGCAGGGGACATGTCTGGGCTTTGGCATATGATTGCCAATGCAATTGGCCACAGTCCCTGGAGTGGTTTTGGTAGAGACTCAAGTAATGTCCCAAACAGTGGCCAGGACCAGCCCAGGGGATAGTGTGGGTCAAGGGCTACCAACAGCAGAACTCTCAATGTCAACCTGAACCTCTGTTTTAGAGACTTGAGTTGTTTTGCCCTCTGTTGGCCTCATGACCAAAAAACCCACAGCCCAATTTGTTCGCTGGTGTAGGTGTTGCTGATGCTTCTGCAGAGGAAAGGTTCTTTCCTTTGTGCTCCCCCCTACCCTCATTCTTGATTATCTGGTTCCATGAGTGGAGAATTTTAGTATGGTTTTCAGAATGTCTGGTGGTGAAGTGCTTATTTGCCAAACCTTTGGAATGCTTCATTCCATAGAGCAGTGGGCTGCCTCTTTCCAAGTCTTGCTATGGCTGGAGGTGGGCCAGATACATAAATCCAAACATAGATAAGGTTAAGGCTAGGACTCAGTGATTATGCCAGGGGATAAATCGAAGTTTTTGTCTTAGATTGAGGACAGTGATTTTCATGCAAGCTTTTCTTGCAATATTTAGCCTCAAAACTCTTTCTGATTCATTCTGACAGTGTTCTTACCAAAGATCAGTGAGTATTACTGAGCCTTTTACATGAATATTAAATTTTGTATTTAGTTCATCCAGTGGTCTTCCTCTGTCTTCTATTTCCTGGAAGCTTCTGCCAAATAGTCTTGGGGAAAGAGGATTTTTATTCCATTTTATTATTAAATGGGGTTGTGTCATAGTTGTAGTCACTTCTCTCCAGCCGCAGAATTGGTGGCCATGTACAACATTCAGCCTCATCAGTGGAGTCAGTTGCAATGGATCTCAAGATCGGATTACATCATGGTTCACTTTACCACTTAAATCAGACTGGCTAAGCTTGCTCTGAAAAATGAGGGAGCGAAGATAGCCAATAAAAACTCTTAGAAAAGGAATGAAAAGTGAAACCCTATTATTAGTAGCCATGGACCAATAATAGAATCACAGAATGGTTTGGGTTGGAAGAGACCTTTAAAGGTCATCTAATCCAATCCCTTTGCAATAAGCAGGGAGAGTAACTAGATCAGGTTGCTCAGAGCCCCACCCAACCTGACCTTAAATGTTTCCAGGATGGGACACCCACCACCTCTCTGGGAAACCTGTGCCGGGTTTTACCATGTTTAATCCACAGACTCGCTTCTTGTGCTGTCATAGGGAGCTGTAGAGGTAGTGGCTACAGGGTCAAAATGGGGTTTGATGAACTCATGGTGAGAGGTCCATAGATGGACCTAAAAATGGACTAAAATGGCTGGATGGGGTTGCAGACCTGAATGTCACAGTTGACCAAGAAGGTGACCATGCTCATATGCTCTCCTTAAATAGCATCTCCTGCTGCTGTCCTCAGACCCTGGCTACTGCCTCTGTGGATCACTGGTCTGACACTTCAGGTCCTTTCTGAAGTCCTGTTACCCCTTCTGTCAGTGTCTGCTTCGTGTGCACCTGGGAAGGAGACACAAGGCAAAGCAGAGCCCAGGCTGTTCCTGAGACACCTCTGCAGTGCCCAACCCACTCAAAGGCAGATGGCAAAATATCACACCTGGAGTCAAGAATGAGCATCCCTTACAGCTGAGCACAGTTCTCATGCCCAGTTCCTGCAGGAGGGTCAGCTTCAGGAAGGTCAGTGTTCTTACCTGGGGAGTGTAATAACAGTGCCATCCACAGAGATCAACAATTCCATTTTCAAATACCTGATTCTAAAATAGCTTCACTTGTGTATTTTCTCTAAAGCCTGAAAAGGTTCTGCATGCATTCAATTCAGCAGAGTTTTGATTATAGCAGGATTTGCAAGAGGTGTCTGCTAATGTTTTTCTTCTTTTTTTTTCTGCATAAAATGCAAAGGAAAAGAAATAAGCCAAATGATCACTGCCAAATACCACAACTAAGCATACTTTGACCATCAGACATATCATTATCTTTATTATGGCAGCATTTCATGTGGATTATAAAATGTCATAGAAGCGTCACTGCTCCCTCTGTCCAAAGATATATAACAATAATAATAATCCCTTACAAGTTTAATTTTTTCATCTGTGGATGTCAGAAGCTCTTTAAAAAGGTCCTCATCATTATCCTCCCTTTATGGCAGGGAAAAAAAGACAAAGGCCAAGCTCTTCCTTCTAGCTTTAGGCGTCTAGGATCCTTCTGCTGTCAGTGAAGGAAGATAGCAAGATTGACATATGCAAGGAGATCTGAGTCTCTTTTTGAAAGGGACAAGTCCTCTCTGTGACTCTCTCCTACCCAGGAGTCACCTGGTGCCTTGCTGTCAGAAAAATAAAGTCTGGGGGGTGAATTAGAGCCTGATCATTTGTGCCTGGTTTCTGCTCGTTCAACAACAGAGAATGAAACAGAGCCCAGCTCCTGATTCCCACCCTCAGTCTGTGTCCCCTCTCTCCCTTTCTGAAATAATGACAACGGTGTGCTTCCAGCATTACCCCTGCTGCCAGGCTAGCACGATGTGCTGCTTTTGGCTGGTGTAGAGTTAATTTTCTTTGCAGTGGCTGGTATGGGGCAGTGTTTTGGATTTGTGCTGTACACAGGGTTGATAAAATAGAGATGTTTTTTTCTTTTTGCTGAGCAGGGCTTACACAGAGGCAAGGTCTTTTCTGCTTTTCATACTGCCACGCTGGCAAGGAGACTGGGTGTGCATGAGAAATTAGTCAGAAAGACAGCCAGGACAGGTGACCCAAACTGACCAAAGGGAGATGCCATACCATGTGACATCATGCTCAGTGTATAAAGGGGGGGAGAAGAAGGAGGAAAGAGGAAATCTTTGAAGTGATGGTGTTTGTCTTCCCAAGTCACTGTTACGTGTGATGGAGCCCTGCTCTCCTGGAGATGGCTGAACACCTGCCAGACCTTGGGAAGTGGTGATTTAATTCCTTGTTGCTTTGCTTGTGTGCATAGTTTTCCCAACTTAATTGCCTTTATCTCAACCCATGAGTTTTCCAGCTTTTACTTTTCTGATTCCCTCCCCAGTCCTGCTGGTGGGGGAGTGAGCAAGGAGCTGCATGGGGCTTGGCTGCTGTTGGGGGCTCAACCACGGCACACAGGTCCTTGTGTAGACAAGATTCAATGCTGGGTTTGTGGTAGAGCAATTTTTGTCTGCCCACGTCTGATGGTATAGTAGATAAATTACTGAAAGAAACGTACACCCAATGTACTCTGCAGCCCTGCTTTCCTAAACATCCAAACTGTGTGAAGTAGTTTATCTGAGAAACCTGATTTTCCTACAGCTGTGTTACGTCTCTGTGGGGGAAGTAAGGTGGAAGCAGAGCTAACCAGCATGCTCCTGTTGCAGGTCTGCAGCAGCCAGAGTCATGACAAAAAATTCACCCAGCTGATAGCCTGCTCTGCTTCCACCAAGAACACTGCAAATCAGCTGCTAGTCATGAATCATCATGAAGTGTGACTGTCTTTGGCCATGGAAATGTCACTGAATTAATGTCTTCCATTGTGGAAGTAATCCTAACATCACCACAGTTTGCCTAATTGCCTTTTTTTTCTTTCACAGCGGACAGTGTCAGCATTATTACCATTGATTTCACCCACAGCACAGGCTGATCTGGTGGTTTTGCCTGTGTGTTTCTGATATGCATTTCCTTCCTGCGCCTTCATTACACTGTAATTCTCCTGATAAAATCTATCACAAGTATCTTTTAAATATTGCAACTTCCACACAGGAAATGTTTAAGAAACATGATACTTATAATAGAGAAAATAGTGGAGTTATTCATATAATTCCACACACACATACTAGCATTAGTGTCAATACAAATGTTAATGTAGGCAAGTGTAAAATGCACAAAGGATTCTCATAACCCACCTGCAGAGAGGTGCTGTGCATTGAAGCTGCTGTGCATTTATGCACACCGAAGGGCATCCAACCTAAAAAGATGCCCCCGAAGTTTGGACTTGGGTTGTGAAACCCACTTGCCTTGTAGCCAGCAATCCTGTCTGCCTGGTTTCTGGACTGGGTAACCCTACAGACAGGTAAATTCACTGGGCACATCCATGCTTGGTCTGACAGCTGTCTGGATGTCCATATCCAGTTCGGAGAGCTCTCACTTTTTGGTAGTGCTAAGAGTCCATCCGTGCAGGTGACCTGAATCCAAGATGAGTTAACTTGGGAGACTCCTCAGAAGTCAGATGGGTGGTGACAGCACAGTGTTCTCCAGCACACCAGCCAAGTGGAGCAGAAGTTGTGAAGGAGGACTCTGATGCTGTGCCGTGAGAGATCGCTGCTGTTGCTATCTCACCTGGGAACACCCACGTGCTGAATGAGGCTGAGTCACTGTGCAACCAAACGTGAGAGCAGGGAAAGCAGGAAGGAAAGCCTGACTCTGGCCCTGTAATCAGGGCATTCATCTGATGGTTTGGGGACAGGGAAAACCAAACCTCTAACAAAATACTGTAACACCATCACTCAGCCTACTTTGAGCAGGAGGTTGGATTGGGAACAAAACTCTCAAAATGCTCCCAGGTTAAAGAAAAAGTTGAAGGTAAATCCAAGATTTTACTATACCACAGTAATCAGTTTAATTTGTGGTCACCCATGGAAAGACTCAAGAAAATAACAGCAACTAGATAACTGCAGTATGGTTTACCTGTACAGAGCAAGCTGCTTATACTGATCAATTCTCTCATACTTCTTGCTGCAGTAGGTTGGTACTCATGGATTAAAACTCAAGGCATTTCTCCTGTGCCACTCTTGTGTCTGAGGCTGTATTCAGAGCACTTGTTAACAACAGAATACAGCGAAGGCCACTGCCCAGGGCCAGATGTGTGCAGCTCTGCAGAGGACTGCAATACTGACCAGAAGGGCTACTGGAGAATAAACCACATGTTTCATTTTTATTCTGTTTTTTGTCCGCTCCATGCCCTTTTGTATGAAATAGCACATGCATATGAAAAATTAAGCAACTGTTGAAGGCTATTTAAAATTCATTAAGATTAAATATTTAGATTATCTTCTCATCCTTTTGAAACCCAGAAGGTTGTCTGAAGAGCAAGATACAATTTGATATGGGTAAGAGCAGAGGAATCAAGGTCTTCATTCCTCAGAATACAAAATACTTTGGTCTCCTATTGAAGTGCAGTTCTGCTCTCTCTTGATAACAGCATTGTAACAAGGCTGATAACAACAGGCCGCGTGCTGTACCTGTTGCCCAGCTATGAATGCAATGAAAACAAAGGCCAAATGTTACCTACCTACGCAAGGACAAGGTCATTTGATCACAGTTAGTAGAAGAAAACATGCCAAGAATTTGGCTAAATGTGTGGCCTGATAACAGCCAAGTCCTGGCACTGGACTATGAACTGCTACAAAACAAACACCTTTGGTCTGTTTTGTTTAGTCATAAATAATTATTATCTCTGCACCTCCGGAGCTCTTCTTGGTATCAATTAGTTGATCTGTGCAATCTTCCAGTGGAGAAATGGAGGCAGTGCTGATCTGGGGTGCCCCAGGCTGACCCTGGCTTGGCACCCAGGCTCTGCTCTGGCAGCAGACACTGCTGCTGGCTTTGCTGAGGGCTGCCTGCATGGCCCCTGCAGTGTTCCAGGTCTGCTTGGGCCACGGGACCCACCTGCCCACAAAAGGTAGACTGTACTTTCTTTTCTACCTCTCTTCTCCCTTCTTGGATGGCTTTTGCAAAGAGGATTCTTCCTCTTATCTATATCCAAAAGACTATACTAGGAGCAGAGTCTGTCTGGCTCCCCATTTTGAGTAAAATCTCATTTTTTAATAAAAAATTACCACTGGATCTCCTTGATGGCTCTACATCAAATGCTTTCAACATTACAGGTACTATCTGCCATACATTCCAACCACACACTCTTGAAAAATGCTCCAACAACCAGTTCATCACAGATTTTATGAAACCTTTCTGAGTTATTTTCAGACTTTGCTTTATTTTTCGTAAGTGCAGCTTAAGAAGTCACCAAAACATAGCACCTGCTGAGCCAGGCAGTTGTGCACAGCGGGCCAAGACACGGGATCCCTGCCGTGGGTACACGTGAGTGACACGGAGCATCTGAGTCATTCCCGCACGCCCGAAGGCGAGGGGAAAGGTGTAGCCGGGAAGGAGTACAAGGCACAGTGCTGCACTGATTGCTCCGTGGGGACGAGGTGCTGCGTGGAGCCCCAGAGCAAGCGTGGGGCACCCTGGCTGAGGAAGCATCCCTGGAGGCTGTACCACCCTACAAACACCTGAGTCATAATCCCTTGTCCTCCTCCTTCCTCCTGGGAGTGGCAGCAATTTGCCATCCGTGTAATCCTGCCAGAGCAAACCCCAATCAGAGGCCAAAGGACAAGGCTCCACCCTATTGTCCACCTACACCTCACCCTCCTGTTTTGGAAGGAAGGGAACAGGAAAGGCTTTGGCTCTCTCCTCCACGCCTGGGCCCCAGGTCTGAGCAGCTCTGAGTTGTCAGAGGTGTTTTTTCCCAGGATAATTTTCTTCCTTCTATTTAGGTGGTTTGGGATTTTTTTTGCATGCAGAAGGAAGAATTTGTTCTTGCTCTCCATCCATGTGTGGGCATGCTGCCAGACACTAGCTCTCAAGCTGGTTTTGGCATCTTCTCCTTAAAGGTAATATTCTATCTGCAACACCAGACCATTGCTAGGTCTGCTCACTCAGCCTTTTCCCAAAGGTTTTACAGAAAAACTCTCCAAAGGAGGCTCCAAAGGGGTTCCCAGTGATTTCCTGTTCATAGCTGGGGATGAGTGAAGCTCCTGGTGAAGGATTCTTCCATTTAAAAAAGCAGGTCACTTCCTGAACTTGTCTAGTTCACCAGTTTCATAAATAATAGAGTGAATAATCAATAATAATTTATCACCTTGGAATCTCGATTCCAGCAAGTTATGGAGAAGCCGGTGTCTGTGTCTGTCCCAAATTCTGCATTTCCCTCCACTCTGGACTGATGGAATATGTGCATTAGTTCATTCACAGATGTCTTTCTGGTTTCCCCATTTAACCTACTTATCTTAAATTATCTTATCCTATTTGCCCCACAATTTCTAAAAAGATCCTACCCCAGGACAAGATCATTCTTGTGAAATTTTTGTGTGTATTGGTTTAGTTTTGGCAAAGTTAGGAGGTAGTTAAAATGAGTCTTATAATGGAAAGCTAGCTGCTAGCGACTCTCCATAATACATGTCTACCTTGCAGGAGGGTTGTGAGGATTAATTAATTTGTGTTTGTTAAGCACTTTGAGATCCTGAGATTAAAGGTTCTATAGAAATGCAAATTGTTATTATAATGATAAATTCTTTATATGAGCTCATATGTTTTGCCTTAGAGGCACAGTCTCACCCTGAGTTGCGTAGTTATAGACGTAAATCTTCAAACATTGTGATGAAAATGTACCTCTGAAGGCCTGATCCTTCCTACTGCTCTATCACTTCATGCATAGAGCTGCCCTTGACATCAGGCAGGTCCCATCCATGGGCCAATTGCAGGATTCAATTTGTTTAGGAAAAGAAAAGACCATTGTGTGCCTCCGGGCTTTGCATTGAGACACATAACTTTCTGTCTCACTCCATAAAACAACTACTGCTGTCAGTAGTTATTCCATTTTATTAATGAAAGGACTGAACAGATGACAAAATCTGGACCTGAATTTTGACCCTCCCAAAACTCAGGTTTCCAGAGTTTTATTTAACCTGTTAGAGAACAAGGGAGGTAAAAGCCCACTAATGGATATAGGATCCATCAGCATGGCCAAATGTCATTCCTGACACCTAAGACGTGCCTATTTGGGCCGTCCCACTGTGTGCTTTGGCAAGCAAACATTTTCAGGCATAAGTTGCCAAAGGACAACCCCTTGCAGGAAGCAAGGCCACAGACCTTGCAGACAAGCTTGGCAGACCCATGTCCCCCTCCCAAAGGCCTCTCTCTGCTTTTGCTTCCTCCTTGCACAGGCTTGGAGTACCACGCTGCCCATCCCCTGCCTGCAAGGGACATTTGACCATCCTGGCCAATGTCCTTGTCTGAAGCACTGGTCCAATACAGGGGCTGTGCAACAGACAGGAAGCAGGTTCCTGGGAGAAGGGGTCACCCATCTTCCTTCACAACATGCTTCTGTGCCTTCCTTGCCACATCTCTGGCACACAGACACCTCATCTCACACCATTAAAGGGCCAGGTCAGAAAAATGTCGTGAGGATTGTCTGCATCACTCATGGGTTTATCTGAATGCAGAACACAGTCCGAGAAATACCAGCTGTAAAAGAAGTCTCCTGCCCAACCTCACACCCAAAGTAGGACTATCAGCAGGCACCAGATCAGGTCAGCCATGGCTTTCTCTCGCTTAAGCTTGAAAACCTCCAAGGGTGGCCACTCCACCTCTGTCTCAGGGTTGCACCACTCCTGGAGAAGAAATTTCTCCTGATATCCAACCAGAACTGCCAAGGCACAACTTATGGCCATTGCTCCTCCCTACAGTGTCTGACAACACTGAGAATTTTGCACCATCTTTGTAGCTATCCTTCAGATAATCACCTCTTAAACTGCTCTTCACCAGATTAAACTAATCCCAAATTAAACTCCAGTCTTAATCCAAAATGTGAGGCTTTCAATATGAGATGTTACTTCATGTTTGCACTGGCTAGCGTGTAGGTAAGCTTATAACTTGTACATTCCCTGAATATGAAATAAAAGTAAGGAACTCTACCCCTTCAAAGTCTTGTATCATTCATTGTGTAGTCTCAAAAACTTCTGCTGAGAGCCTTTTCAGGAGTGGAAGGTATGATAAAGAAATGTATTATTCCCTTCCCCTGGCATAAAAATCTTCAGCAGTTCTCAGTCTGGGAAGCTGTCGGCTACATGATATATATCTAGAATTATCGCGAAAGAGAATGAATACTTGTTATGTTTAACATATCCAGAATTTACAATCTCCTAAATTTTACACTTGTCTCTTTTTTCACAGATGTTCACAGCCCTGTCACAGGTTTGATGCACTATTCAATATATTCACTTCTACCATTTACATTATCAATTCTTCCTGTCAAAGGTGATAACCGAAGACTAATATTGCCACAAACCCAGGAAACCATGCTGACTTCTGATGGGCTTCTTAAATTTTCCACTGCCCTAAGAGAAAAAGATGTCCTACATGTTATTGACACTCATTTATCTGAAGACAGCTAAAGTCAGAGGAAGGCTGTGAGGAAAACCAAGACACTAAGCTTTCCAGCTGTCCTTACTTTTACTGCAAATCATTAGTGTGTACTCAGAGCTCTGTGCTGGGACATACATTATGCAGAAGACAAACCTTCGTGAGCAAATGTCAGTATGAACAACATGCACACACGAAGCGCAGCAGGGCTGGGTTCTGCTCACCAATACATGCCACCATTGTTCCCTCTCTCTTCACACCATGCAGTGAGTTCCCCACCAGCAACTGTAGTTTCCTGGAGAAGTCTGTAATCTCACTGTGTTTGCACAACACCTGAAGATCTAATCCATGGAAGAGATTTTAAGATTTAAATCTGCAAAGTGTTAATTTCTACAAATTGTGGCATATTCAGATCCTGCTGCTGCTCTCATCAGACAGCATTCTCCTTTCTGAGTGGCCATTGCAGTATGTGCCAAAGAAGACACATACAGGGGTCAGATCCCACACTGACACCATCAGTGGCCATCATTTGATTGTGATACTCGATGGGCATACAAGCACCGAGTGCTTCCTCTCTCAAAACTGCTCAAACTTCCAGGCTGTTTCTGGAGTAAGTCAAGGTCTTGAGCAGGGTGGGCTCAGAAGCTGGCTGTGAATTATGTGTGACAGCAATGTCTTCACTCTGGCAGAAGACAGTCCTCTACATGAGAGGGAGATGCAGTGTATGGGCTGAGCACTGCAGTGCTACACCAGTAGGACTGGCCATTGCCTCCCCGCTTGCTGGCTGCACACACAGCATCTGCCTGTCACTTCCATGGCTCCCTTTCCATTGATCCCACAGAACAGGCTGACCTCTGCTTTTCAAGCTAATGTTTAACAGCTTGCAAGAGCTCTTCTCTTTCTTCCTGACTCTCAGAGAATTTTGGCATTGTCTTTGTTGAGAGCAAGATGAGAAGTCTATTAAAATACAAAGTGTTTAAAAACTCTGCTATACCATCATATATTGCCTACAGAATCCATGTATTAACTATAACAATGCTAGAGTCAAATCTCATTATTTGGCTCACTTCTGGTGGGTGCTGAACTCTTACAGAGGATGATGATACTCAAACATCTTGATGTATTAAGTATATTTAACAACATGCATATGAGAGCACTGACTTGTAATTTTTTTATATATGTATAGCTATCTCTGATATGTAACTGTGAAGGATTAGACAAGGCTCAGACACAGAACTGGTGCTGTAATGTCAGAGTTATGTGCTTCACCTCGTGGCATGTGAGGTTTTGAACTAATTTTTAACCATATTGGGCTACTAAGCCCAAAAAAGGCAAGTCAGAAAACAGATCCATAAGCAGTTCTGGAGCTGAGCTGCAAAGCAAAGCTTTTCAGTCACTTCACAAGAATTTTGGTTACTCTATCTCCTCTGATTTAGCCACTGCAAGGAGTTATTTTAGTTTGTTGCTCTGACTCAAAATGATGCAACATCAGATTTGTAGCCCTGAGTGGCAAGAAACTGTATTCAAATGCCTAGAACATGTGTAATAAAAGATGACAAAAATGTATCCTGGAAACATTGTTTTCTCTAGTGGTCTTTGTGGGGTGACAGGGACAATTTGTAGGTTTTCTTTTCTCTGTGCAATGGTCAATGACCTGAAAGGGAACAAAGAGCTGCTGCCCCAGGTGAGCTGGAGGCAGCCCCATGAGATTCCCCCATGCACATATCCTGCATCCCACAGCCCACAGAGGACCTCTGTCGCTGTTACATCCGAGGCGTATAAAGAAAACGACACAGAGTCCAGGCTCATGAACAGTGGAAGCTGAAGCTTTTTTTTAATAATTTTTTGACTACTGTATAGGATAGATCTCAAAAAGTGTGTTGAGTGGCAATAGGTAATTGGTTCCTCGGCCATCCACCCCTTGAGGGGATTGGCCAAGTTTTAAGATACCTATTCCATAATATTTTCAAAGTCAAAGCCATAACAATCTTGCAAAACAACTTGTGAGTGCAAGAAGTTTATGAAACTGTGACCTTGTTTAAAATAGTTTACATAGGAAAAACAGTCTTCTCACGGAATATTGAGAAAAGGCTGAAGAATTTCTCTGCTTCTAGCTTTTTAGCACCTACAGACCTCCACCTCGCATGGGCCCACAGCTCAGCATACCCCTATCTGGAATTTACTCTCTGCAATCCTTGGTAAGTCACTGCATCTTCCTCTGAGTCACTTTTTCATCCATAAAGTGGAAGTACTATTTACCAGCCTCCATGAGCTGCCACAGGGCTTAATTTCTTAAGAAGCACAAAGTCCCTGGATAGAGGGAAGGAAAGCAGTTGAGAAATGCCAGGCATTACCTTGAGGTTTCCTGTGCTGTGGTGGTGCTGGCCAGCTCATCCCTCTGCCATTGGGCAGCTCTCCCCATCTGGCCAAAGCTGAAGGAACCTGGGGTTTGGCTCCAGCTCCTCCCAAATTTAGGGGTCCGTAAGAGCCAGGACAGCCATCATTCAGCAGGGTGAGAGACCACCAGGCTGCTGCTGCTGTACTGCAAGATGTAGGAGACATTGACAGCTATGGGGAGGTCAGACAGTCCTCCCAATCCCCTGTCCCTCCACAGCAGCAAGGGAGAGAAAATGAGGAGCGGAAACATCAGGAAGATATGGCCACAGTCTCCTACCAACAAATGCTTTTCCAGTGCCCTCTTCTGGAAAACATTTTTGGCCCAAGCAACAGCTTCATATAAGGTAGTCTGAGACTGGTGGTGGCTTGCCAAGAGCTGCAGGAGCATCCCCCAGCTCTTCACACCCAGGATCTGCTCTGCCCCTGGGACTGGTGGACCTGTGCAGCTGCTCATGCCCTTCAGAGCAGCTTGGCCAGACCCTCAGGGCATTAGCCAGAATACAGGAAGCAAAGGAATGCTTCCTTTTTTGTACCTGATATGCCTGAAAGCTGCCCCTGACTGACCTCTGGCATGGGGACCCTGGGGTCCTGAACTGGAGCACCTCCTGTAAACCCTATGCTCCTCCAAGCCAGCCCTTGTCACCAGCAGCTCCCAAGGATTCTCCAGAGACAGGAACTGGGAGGAGGATGAAATATTTTGGTAATCCCATCCTTTTGAGGAGCTGATAAAACATTGCTATTAAGCATCTGCAAACAGCTAACGAATGCATCAGTTCCTCAGGTAATTGCATCCTGTGGTCATTTTTGTCACGTCATTCCCTTGGAGCAGTCCAGCCTTTGCTCCCCAGCCTCGAGTATTGTTCCATGTTGTCTCACACCAGAGCAGTGCCTACCCACTGGCCCCTGCCCTTCTGCCCCATCCAAGGTCAGTCAGCCTGGACACTTCTGGGGACAGCTGCAGGCTCTTCTCCAGCCCCAGCCAGACGGGAGGAGGTAAAGATGGAGCAGCTGGTACCAGGGATGTATTGGAGTGCTGGGCCCAGGTAATGGCCATTATCCCTATCCAGACCACAGCCCTTGCTTTTGAGCCAGCTCAGTGAGCAGCTGGCTCCTGCAGTGGTGGCACAGCCCTTCCCTTCCCTCTCTCTCTGCTTTTCCAGTGCCTAATTCCAACACAGACCATTCTGTGTTTCTGTGATCCCTGTTTGTTCACAGTCAGCAGAAGAAAAATTAAATTAAATTACATCTGCTGCCCACAGAGCCAAATCTAGAGGCATGTGAACCCCATTATTTGCCCTGTTAACTGGCAGGGGAGGTGGTGTGAAATTCTTCAGGGATTTTGATGAGTTATCTCAGCAAAGACAATGCTTGTACAGTGACAGGAATCACTGTCGAGGGCAGGTAGTGTCCTGAGGAGCAGCTGATGTGGGTGTTACACACTGGGACAGTTTTCCCCACTGCCTGCTTGCTGTTAGTTAGAAAACCTTCTGTAATTCATGCCTGGATGTGTGATGACATACACACACCAAATATTTATATTTTTAAAATATTTTAGGATATTTTGTTCCTTCTTTCATAAAATTATTTTAGCCAAAACCAGCAGCTCTGTCCCCTGACATTTCTGTTGGCTGTGTCCCAACTCACATTTTGTTTATTATCTGCTTGATCTTGGTGTTTTCCTTTATTTCAAGGGATCCTTCAAGGGATTCTTTTGCAGCCCCAACCTGGCACCCTCCACCCCCAACCCATCTCCAGAAGCCAGGGGCTGTGGAGTGGATGAGGACAACCCATTGATCTGCTTTTGCCTGAAATACAGTGGATTTTCCACCTGAGCTTAGTGGAAGACCTGGGAGCATGGGACCTCTGAGCCCAGTGAGCACAGCCTTTTGCTTTGGGTACCTCTATGAGAGCATCCCATACCCCACAGCAGCCAGCATTTCCCATCTCTTTTCCCCATGCAGGATGGAGTGTTTTCTCCATGTTGCAGGGCTCGCTCGCCAGCTCTGCAGGAGGGCAGGGGCTGCCCAGATGTCTACCTTCAGACAGCCATTGAAATAGCCTTCGGTGACTTGGGCATGGGGAGCAGGAGCACCCTGAGCTCTGTCCTGCAGCTTGGGCTGCAGAAAGGCTCCTTGCCGCTCTTATAAGTGCTCCAGAGGTGGCAGGATATAAAAATCCCCTTTTCAGCATGGCAAGGGCAGCTCCATCCTCCCACAAACATTGACAGGGCAGGGACTCAGTCCGTAGGGGATTGCATCTACCATGGGTGAGACTCGAACTGTTTAAAGAGAGGGGGAGAGGGGCAGAAAATGTCTGTCCTGGGCAAGGGCAGAAAGCCCAGTCGTTCCAGGGCTAAACTAAATGTGGATTGAAAGGATCAATTGACTGACCTTCTTACACCTTCCATCAAAGCCCATTTTTAAAACAAGCCAGCAATACGAAATAACCTTACAGTGGAAACGGCGGCCGGTGCCAGAGCAAGAGCGGATGGAAAAGCGGTGGTTAGTGTGACGGGAAGTGTTTTGGGTAACAACCTCGGGGGTCAGGGAAGGAGGCAGGGGCAGCACCGCTGCGGACAGCAGCCAGTGCCGGCACGCCGAGCACAGGGGCTGCGAGAGCCGCGCAAACTGGATGGCTCTGAGCGGGACAAATGCTTCCAGAGTGTCACCCCACCGACACGCCGGGTGTGACACACTCCGGCTACCCTGGCTCAGCAGTGCACCTGCTGGCAGCGGGCAGGGCTGGGGGCGCGCACATCACCCCGCAGGTGGATCCCGTGCCGGGCGGCCCCACGAGTGAAGGAGCCGCGGGGGCACACAGCCCGCACAGAGGCTCGGCACGCCCGGCGCCCGGCAGGGGCCGGGCAGGGCAGGGGCAGGGGCCGGGCAGGGGCCGGGCAGGGGCAGGGCCGGGCCGGGCCGG
>VZTI01002864.1:210144-302446 GCA_013397865.1 Struthidea cinerea | reverse complement strand
TGGGACGGCCCCGCCGTGGCTGCCGGGCTGTTTCCGGGGTGGGGAAAGGCAGGTGCGTGGCAGGAACAGCGGTCGGGGCGCCCGGGCTCGCCCTTGTGCGGGGCGCTGGCCTGGGGCGGGAGCGAATCAGAGAATCACAGAGTAGTTTGGGTTGGAAGGGACACTACAGACTATCTAGTTCCAACTCTGCCTACGACAGGGACACCTTCCACTACACCGGGCTGCTCAGAGCCCCATCCAGCCTGGCCTTGAACACCCCGAGGGATGGGGAGGGATCCTTTCTCCCGCGGAGCCCTGCTCTTCCGGGGGTCTCGGGGTGGGGGCCCAGCCGCAGGGTGATGTGAGCTGTAATAAAGGTGCACCCCGAGGCTGACAGGCGCCTCCTCGGGAAGCCGCAGTGTCAGGCTGGGCGTGCAGTGCCCCGCTGCCGAGCCGGGCAGCGCAGCCCCAGCCCGGCCGGGTCCGGCTCGCTGCGGGACCGTGTGGCTTTGCAGGGAGAAGGGCGTCGGTGGGCGCAGGGCAGCCGGCCCCGTCCGTGCGCACCGCAGCCCGCAGCGCTCTGCAGACTCCGGAGTCAGGGGCGCCTCGGGCACCTTTTCTAGACGCAGCTTGGCTGTTTGAGTACAGAGCCTGCAGGCATGACTCAGCTTTGTCTAAATACAGCTGCTGAATAAGGGAATGTTCTGGAGAACAAATTCTAAATGAGCATAAATTGCCTTTCTTCTGGGGAGCTGCAGACACTTTGCTCGCAGTCCAAATAGAAACATACTTTGGAAGGCTACAGTTTGCACCTACATGATCATGTTCTGTCTATATTCTGTGTAATTACAATGTAGTTAAAACTGCAATGAGGTGGAAAGCTTGCAAGAACTTCTTAACAAAATCTGCTGTGGCTAGTAAAAGTAATTTCCCTTTTACGTGTTAATAGGAAAAGTGATTTTCACGCAGTGCTCTGCTGAGGAGAGGTTAGACTAAATTCTTTCTGATGATGTTCACTTAACCACAGCTGAAGTTGCTGAACTGCTTTCTGCAAAGCTGCAAGTCAATGATGAGATGCAACTTCTCCTTAGTAACAAGCACCTTCCTGAGAAGTGTTTAATTTGCTGCTTCTTATGGTCCTTTCAAAGAGGCTTTTAAGAGAAGACTTTAATCCAGCTTGTGGGAGAATTATCCTGCACGTGAATGAGAGCAGCGGGAGAATGAGGTTCAGTGGATTTTTGGGTTTATTGGAATCAAAGCTTAATCTGTAACAGCTATAAAACATCCTTTTAAAATTGGTTTGTAGCCAGACACTCTGCTTAACAGCTTGATGGAGAATGCTGTCATTCTGTATTTGGACTGCTCAGTAAAAGGATGGCCCTTGGACTTCATGGGTGATGGATCACAGAGTAGTGTGCTTTTGCTCTTTAGTTCTGGTTCTCAAGGGACTTTCTACTTGGCAGGTGGATTTCTGTTAGCAATGAAGATTTGTAATGGACTGCTGTAAAATCCTGCCTGTAAAATAAAGAATATTTACCTGGCTTGGACCTAATGAGTGTTGTTACTACTCTGAAGTCAGTAGCAGTCTTGGATTCTGTTGGTAATAACTTTCTTTTCTTCTGAAACTGGTGAGCTAAAATAGTGCTTAAGAGTTTTTTTTTGTTTGTTTTTTTTTTTTTTAAAGTGGTAAGTAGACACTAGGCATAATATTAATAGCTTTGATGTGGAGGTGAAGGAAAAAACAGCAGAAACTTCCAGGGAGCCAGACTAATAATATCTGACAGTATTTGTTTGATTGTTTTTTTCTTTGAGTAGATTCAGAACATCAGAGTTGTTGAACAGAGGAGAACTTGCCTTCCAGCTAGCAAGATTATTTTGGCCTGCATCCTTGGTTCTGATTACATCTGTTCTGTCATTATGCAAGTGTCTAATCTCTGCAGCTATTAGGGATCACTGTAGGCGCTGTATAATTGTAAATGATATGAGCACAAAGTAGTGGTCATCTACTGACTATATGAATCCAAGTGAAGTATTGAATGTAAACTATATGAATTCAAATTAAATAATTAACTTTTTTTTTTCAGCAGTTCATATTCGAGTCCTTTCACGTAAACCTGACATCTTGGAAGTCATGAGTAACTTCAGCAAAGAAGAATTTGAGTTGACCTTCCTTGATGAAGGCTTTACTGCCAAGGATATCCTTGACCAAAAAATAAATGAAGTGTCATCTTCTGTAAGTATGAAGGGAAAACCACTACGTTTCATGATGCTACAAACTTGTAAACTAATAGAACAAGTTGTCCTTGCAAATGATCCGCAAGACAGCCCCCTTGAATGCTGACCTCTAGGCTTATCCTGTTATCTGTTGTTTGCAATGTTAAGATGTATGTTTGCTCTAGGATGATAAAGATGCCTTCTATGTTGCTGACCTCGGGGACATTGTGAAGAAGCACATGCGGTGGCATAAGGCCCTTCCTCGGGTGACGCCCTTCTATGCCGTCAAATGTAACGACAGCAAAGCTGTTGTGAAGACTCTTGCTGTTCTTGGGGCAGGATTTGATTGCGCCAGTAAGGTGAGATCTCAACTATTTTCTGATCTGTGATGTTAGTATCTGCTCAGCCTTACAAGACATGTATATATAAAATTAAGTATAGTTGAGTGGTGTTGCTTTGTTGTTCTGTTTACATTAGTCATCCATCTAGAAAATCTTCTACAAGTGTAATCTGTTCTTTCTTCAGACGGAAATACAGCTGGTACAGAGCATTGGTGTGCCTCCTGAGCGAATAATATATGCAAATCCCTGCAAACAAGTATCTCAAATCAAACATGCTGCCAGCAGTGGTGTACAGATGATGACATTTGATAGCGAAGTAGAACTAATGAAAGTTGCAAGGGCCCATCCAAAAGCCAAGTAAGTAATGCTAATTGTTCTATGATTCTTCCTTGGGTTCCCAAGATACAGAAATATCTGCTTTATCTGAAACTTGTTCTTCATTAGTTTAAGCTAGTCTGCAAAATTGTGAAATAATAAACATACTTTTAACCAGTGAAATGTAATCCTGTAGACCTTACTGGCACTTTAGGAAGAGATACACAGAGCAGCTTGCATCTTTAAGCTCAGTCTCATTCTGAGGTCATAACTGCCTGATGATGATGTCTGTTATACTGAACTTAACTCCTCATTTTTTTCCTGTTTCTAGGTTAGTCTTGCGCATTACCACTGATGACTCCAAAGCAGTCTGTCGTTTGAGTGTTAAATTTGGAGCTACACTTAAGACTAGCAGGCTTCTTCTGGAGCGTGCAAAAGAACTTGACCTTGCCATTGTTGGAGTTAGGTGAGCTGACAGTATCAAAACACATTTATATTAAATAAGTTTTTTATAAGTGGTCTACCTGACAATAGAGATACCTTTGCTTGTGGTGGCATGAGTTTATACAAAACTTCTTGACTAATTTGCCAAATAGCAACTGATAATTTGTATCTTAATTGTAGTTTCCATGTTGGAAGTGGATGTACAGACCCAGAGACCTTTGTTCAAGCCATTTCTGATGCCCGCTGTGTGTTCGATATGGGAGTGAGTCTAGTTCTACTTTTTCTGGAACTACTGCTCAGCTGTTGTGGCAAAGCTGAATGAAGTGTACAATTTTTGTGGGGTTAAAAGCTAGCTAAGTCACTGACTTCATGTTGGAATTTTGTCCTGGTAGCTTACTTTGACCAGCTTGGCAAAACTCACCTACCGATGCACTAAAATTGGCAACTCAAACTCAAATGACTGTTACTTGAACATGAGTTATCTCTGTTTCAAGTGTTAATGAAATAACATTATTTTTTAAGCTAAAATGATATATTATATACTGATTTTTTGACAACGTTGCTGTTAATCTCATTTTAGGCTGAACTTGGCTTCAATATGTATCTGCTTGATATTGGTGGTGGCTTCCCTGGCTCTGAAGATGTCAAGCTTAAATTTGAAGAGGTATAGCTTTGCTAAGAACTTGTCAGGTTGTGGCATCTGTTTGAGTGTTGATCTGGATTAAATAAAATCTTGCTTTCTCTGTTTGTATGCAGACATATTTGCAAAAATGTGTCTGCTTGGTCAGAAATGGAATTAAGAGGAAAAGAGGAATTAATCTGAAAACTGAAAATTAGATGAGCTCATTAGATACATAGCTAAATGACTGCACAAGCATGCAGCAGTCTCAAACAAGTAAAGCAGGTTTAAACTAGAGGCTTGATTCTTACTGGCATAGACTTCTTCCATTGATGCTGTTCTTCAGCCTGAATAGATGGGCACTGTTCCCAAATAGGGTGGAAGGGTAGTCCCGAACCTGTACTGTCCTCAGGGGTGGCAGCATACTAGGTCAGTGTCTGATTTGATTTAGAACTAGCTTTTGGGTAATTTTTTAAATTGTTCGGTGTTTTCCAGTCTGCTTTCACTCAGAAGTAGCTCTCCTTTCAGAAGAGGCAAGGGGGCTGGATATTAATAGGACTTCTTAAAGCAATGTTGTCAGAGCACCTTGCCTTCTAGCCCAAGGAGGTGTTAAATGTTGTTACATATTAACACAAGGAGACTGTAAGTTACATAAAAAGAATTTTCTTATAATAGTGTGAACTAACATAGTAGCACTTCTGGTACCTCCTAATGAAGCGTGTCTTCTCATAGTGCAGTGTGGGGGCATACGTGAGGCATCAAGAGCAAATTATGTCTTTGGGCTCCATGGCATGATGCAGTCATATTGCAGTAGGAGGCAGCTTAATGATAACTTCAGAACTTGTAAACAGCTGTTCAATAAGGCAACTGAATTTCAAGTATGATAGTAAAGCCCTCTGTATTATGATCCCATGAGATGACATCTTTAGGATTCAGTAAGCTGTGGAATAGTGCATGAGTAGCAGCACTACAAGTGGACCACAAATCAAATTTGAAGTGTGGTGACTTGCAGGGCATTAATGTTGCATTAATGAGCCTAGGAGGGGTGATTTCCTTCAGCCTCAAACATGACCTGTTTTGTTACTTAAACTTTAGGCTGCAAGTGATGTCTGCTTTTGTTGCTTTGTATAAATTTAATTGCAAACAAGACTTTGAATGAGGAAAAAAGCAAGAGCAGTCAATAGAAATTACAATAGATGCTAATAGATGTTACGTGTTTCACTAGTATATAATTTTGAACTTGAGTGTCTTACTTCATCTCAGACTTTTAAAGTAGCACGTGAGTAGCTGCTGAAATTATAACAATGGCGTCTAATTTTTCCCTAGATCACAAGTGTAATCAACCCAGCACTGGATAAATACTTCCCTTCAGATTCTGGAATAAATATTATTGCAGAGCCAGGAAGATACTATGTTGCATCAGCGTTCACACTGGCAGTCAACATCATTGCAAAGAAAATTGTGTTAAAGGAGCAAACAGGTTCTGATGGTATGTAAGTCTAGACCTAGTCTTAGTTCTAGTCGACTGTGTTTCTTTCCAAGCATTTTCTCATTGGTGTCTCAACTTCTTCCAGATGAAGATGATGCAAATGAAAAAACTCTAATGTACTATGTGAATGATGGAGTCTATGGATCATTCAACTGCATCTTGTATGATCATGCGCATGTTAAACCAGTCCTGCAAAAGGTAGGCCTGTTCAGAAGTACCACATACTGGTCATGTATCATGGATGTAGGAGAATTCTTGTCGCAGCAGTCACTTCTCAGTTCACTGCTCCCTTCATGTTGCTAGATTTTGGCATTTAACTTAAGAAGCATGCGGTGGAATTAAAGCCAGAATTGAAGAAGAACCTGCAAGCAGCTCTTCCTTCTCTTCAGAGGTGGAATGTTACACTAACTCTGATATTACTTCTGGAAGTTCTGTTTTGATAGTCAAATAATTATACTCCACTCTTTTCTTTAGCGGCCTAAGCCAGATGACAGCTGCTACTCCTGCAGCATTTGGGGACCAACCTGTGATGGCTTAGATCGGATTGTTGAGCGTTTTAGTATGCCAGAGCTGCACGTTGGTGACTGGATCCTGTTTGAAAACATGGGTGCCTATACTGTTGCAGCAGCTTCTACTTTCAATGGATTCCAGAGGCCAACAATACACTATGTGATGTCAAGACCAGCGTGGTTAGTAACTAAATATCTTGATCCATCAGTACTTTTGAGATCACTGTAATGAATGGCTCATATCAGTTGGCTCCCCCTTAAGAAGCAGGGCTATAGCTTTGGTGCCACAGCTCTTGTAAAACCTCCTGGTGTGGAAGAAGGCAGTGCCTCTGAAGGTTTTTGCTCTGTGCTTAGAACAATGCTGATGCTACTAATTACTTTTCTGTTGTACACACTTACAGGAGAGGCCCTTTTTAAGGGGTAATGTTAGGAGTTTTCTTTAATCTGGATTCTAGCTAGTGTTTTTACTTTTGTACAACATTACAGCATCATTATGAATTCTTTACATTTAGCTTTTGTGCCTAGTAATCAGAGACCAGTGAATCACAGTTCTATTAATATGTTGTCTTCTAAACTAGTAGCTTACTAAATCCTGACTGCTGGATGCAGGGACTTTCAACAGTGTTGCTTCACAGTATGATCTCTATGTTTGTTTGAGAGCTATTCCTTGGTTTAGGTTGAGCTCTGGCTCAGTGCTCAGTGCAGAGTGCTAGATCTCCATGGGAAGTTATTAAAAAGGTAAGCAAAGAAAGCAGGACTACCTTTTAAGTGCAAGGATACTGTGAAACTGCAGCTTGAACACCAGTTTAAAGTAACCTGGGTGCTCTTCAGTGCAACACATGTTAATGGATTGCACTGTCTATAAAAGTGGGGTTTCCTGTAAGAGCAAGCCCTTACCTCTCTACTGACATCTGCCTGCTGAACTGGCAGAGGGCTTTTGGTCAGAAGTGTTACCCTAAAGCATGATTAGCTCTGCTATCAGACTGTTTTCAAATTTTTTGAAAATCTTTAAGTTCAGGGGAATTCTTACCATAAAAGTAAGAGGAAGCTTCCTCCATTTTTTTACTAACTCTGCTGGTATAAGCAAGGCTTGTACTGTTTCTTCCCCTTAGTGAAACCTGTCGATTGACGCATTTCTCAAACCACATGAAGCTTTTAGACTTCCCTTAAGACTTCAAAACTGTGTCTAATTGAACTAAAAATGGCTCTGCAGGAGAATAATTAGCTTTTTCACTGTATCACTAGGTTGCTGTTAAAATTTAATACTTGGTCTGAGGCATGCTGAGCTTAATTATGCAGACACAACTGTTGTCCAAGGCCACAGCACAGCCCTCTTTCAGCCCTATGTCTGTTTTCTGTTTTGGCAAGAGAATACTGTGATAATTGCTGGCCCTTGACTGAGAGGGATATATCAATGACATTATGGTGCAGATCTTCTTAGGACAGGCAAAAGTATTTTGGAATGTCATCTACATATTTTAAAGGTGTACAACTCAATTTGTGGCTAGAAACTGTAAAAGGTAAAAGATAATTACATGTGTCTAAGTAAACACTAGTAATACATAAGGAGCCATGTAGTGGCACAACTGTTTGCCTTGCATACCTAAGATAACTAGAACTATAAGAGGGCACCAAGCTGAGTGTTGCTGTTGACATACCTGAGGGATGAGACACTATCCAGAGGGACCTGGACAGGCTTGAGAAGTGGCCCATAGGAATCTCATGAGGTTTAACCTGTGCAAGGTGCTGCGCCTGGGTCAGGGCAACCCCTGGTATCAATCCAGGCTGGGGGATGAACAGATCCTGAGCAGCCTTGCCCAGAAGGTCTCGGGGGTGCTGTTGGGTGAGAGGCTGGACGTGACCCAGCCATGTTCCCTTGCAGCCCAGAAAGCGAAATGGCCCTGGGCTGCATCCAAAGCTCTGTGGGCAGCAGGTGAGGGAGGGGATTCTGCCCCTCTGCTCTGCTCTGGTGAGACCCCACCTGCAGTGTTGCATCCAGCGCTGGGGTCCCCAGCACAGGAAGGACATGGGCCTGTTGGAGCAAGTCCAGAGAAGGCCACTAAGTTGATCAGAGGGATGAAGCACTTCTGCTGTGAGGAAAGGCTGAGAGAACTGGAGTTGTTCAGCCTGGAGAAGAGAAGGCCTTGGGGTGACCTTATTGCAGCCTTCCAGTGCCTGAGGGGGACTTACAGGAAAGATGGAACAAGACTGTTTACAAAAGCATCTAGTGACAGGATAAGGAGTGATGTCTTCAAATTGAAAGAGATGCCCCATCCCTGGAAGTGTTCAAGGCCAGGTTGGATGTGTCTCTGAGCAACCTGGTCTAGTTGAAGGTGTCCCTGCCCCTGTCAGGGGGGGTTAGAACTAAAATGTCTCCTTCCCACCCAAACCATTCTATGAATCTATGAAGTCCAAAAACACAATCAACTGAAGTTTTTCTTCAGTTGTGTTTTAGTACAACTTCTGTCTGAGTATGGAAGGAGTTGCATGGTTCTCACAGGTCTGGTCAGCTCCTTTATATTCCTAGTCTGTCATCCATACTTTTTCTTAATTCAAGTTACCTAGGAATGTGAGAGTGTGGGATAGGTGAGACAGTTAAGTTGTCAGGGATTTTCACATCTGAAATTCTGAACTACTGAGCACTAAGTCAGTAAATCTGCATAGCATGAGGTATACAGATGCAGCTACAGGTGTATAGGTGCATCTTTGCAGATCTAAATCCTACACAGAAATGGTAAAACCAGCTTGGTATTGGCACTTACCCTAAAGCCTAGCCAGCCACAAGTGACCTGCATGGATTCTGCTTTTATTATTTTTAATTTTCCCCCTATGATAATAATGTCTGGATTGCAGGTGATGCATAAAGAGTTCATTTCATATTCACTGGCAATTAAAAAAATTGTACCTTACTTACATTTTTAGGTAGATTGCAATGAAACAGTTTTTGACTTACTGTTTATTTTTTTTTCTTTCTAGGCAACTAATGCAGCAGATCAAGGAGCAAGGGTTCCCAGCTGAAGTGGAGGAGCAGGATGTTGCTAGTCTGCCAGTCTCTTGTGCCTGGGAAAGCGGAATTGAATATCCAGCAACTTGTGCTTCAGCTAGTATTAATGTATAGGTAATATTTAGTAAATAAGTGCAAGGTTAGTCATTGAATTTAGGGCATTTGGGGGACTGTTAACTTAATTCTTGGTAGAATTTTTAAGTGGTTTTTTTAACATTTAGGTTTGGCATAAATGCAAGAAAAATGACTAGGAGATGGGTCACAATTATCTGTGTTCCTATGGAAACTATTTGAATATTGTTTTATATGGATTTTTATTCACTTTTCATGTATGCTACTAAAGACTGACCCTCAACTGTCAAACAAGTATTTGTAGCTTGTGTATGGCAGAACGGGCTAAACTTAGTGCTTTGTGACCTACCTGTTTTAAAATAAAGTATATTGAAATAACTGGTCCTGTGTTTGGTTTATCTGTAGAAAATTAATGTGTCATGGATGGCTCTTACAGCATATATGAGGGCAGACCAGAGGCTGCAAGCCCAGAACTTACTAATAAATGCCATCTCCCCTACCCTTGCCCTCCCAACTGAAGTGAAGGAAACCCTCAGTGGGTAGGGAAACTGAATTGCCTTTTTTCATATGTGATTAGAAAAGGGTTGACTGTCAACAAATTGAATACTGTGTGAATTCTTTTTTCACTACTGAACATGGGCTTGGCAAGTTACATATTGCAAGTTCAATGCAGTGCTGGTTTTCTGCAAGTTAGTCTGTGGGTGCTGTGGCCAGGACTGAAGGCTGTTTGTAAACACATCTAGTCATAAATGAGAGAATACAGCACAGGCTGCATGACTGCCACACTGCTTGTTATGTGTGTGAGAACTCAAATATGTGATGGAAAAACCCAGGAAGCTGAAACTATGTGGCTGACAGGCTCTCTGACCTGTGTTGCCTAGGCCTTTAGTATAAAAGAGGTAAGAAATGGGACTTGACATCTTTTGTCTTTGCAATATGATTAGAGGCTCTTACTTCATGTTATGAAAAGACATGCTACCCTTCTGACTTTGGATTAAATGTGATAGATGACATGAAGTAGTAAATACTAGGAGCTAATACAGGGGTGTTGGTGATAAAATAGTCTGCTTGTTGAAGCAAAGCATTCTGACTTATGTTTAACCTGATGCTAGTTTGCTGCCACTTACTGCATTAAAATTGGAAATGTTTCTGACAAACTAATTGGTCCTAGGGCTGGATTTGATCTGTTTGCCAGAAGGTCCTGGACTGCAGGCATGCCATAGCAAATGCCTGATATATAAAGATCGTAATGTATCAAGTAAATATGTAAAGCTTAAGCTAACTTGGAGAAAGTGTTACAATTTAAAGGGTTGTCCAAAGGTTGACATTGCTGATAGAAACAGTGGCTCTAGCAAGATGAGAAATAAAGCAGTTTTCTTTCAGGCAGCTCTGACAGGTAATGTTTAACCTTCATTCTGTGCTTTCAGCAGAAACTGTCCTTTAGCTGAACTAGTAGGGTGAACAAGAATGATGGTACCTCATTCCTGACTCTCTTGAAGCATCCCAAGTGATGTTCTTATTTGCTTTATTCCCAGCTTCAAGCTTGTGATTGAAATAGCACTTGCCTTTTTCTTATGCATATGGCAAACTTCAGTACGTACACATAGCGGAGCCATAGCCTTAATCTCATAGAACCTCTCTGCATCCAAACCAGGGTTTCATTTAGCTTCTCCAACTTCATCTGGAAACTTAGTGATTCTTAAATGAAAGCAGAGGAGGTGAATGGTAACCAAATGTTAATACTGTAACAATTCCACATCTAAATCTTGCTCTGTGAGAGCTAAGTGCATCTGAGCAGGTATGCAGAAAAAAATACTCTCTGAGAAGCTGCAGTTGTCTAAAGGAGATGTAGCTACTTTTTCAAAGTGCCTGTTTGAAGGCTGGGGCTGTTTGAGTCAGAAGGGAGTTCAGCTGTAGTGAGACCTTATGTGATACCTGCACTAGCACCTTGTGCCCTGCTGGGCAAGTGGCACAGTCTGCCTTCCTCTACTCACAGCCAGTGGAGACCATCTCCAGCAGGTACTTCGAAGGCAATCACTTACGGAAACTAATTAGTGAACTTCACTGAGAGGAAGTTGGCAGGTGAAACTTAATTTCTTCATCTGAATTTACTTTGATTGGTTATTTTAGCTATTTCACTGGGTTTTGTCTCCAAAATTTACATCTCTGCTGGATGCCAGGACTGTGGAAACATGCTAAACCAGCATTTGGTCAACATGGTGCTCCCCAAAAGAGATGTAGCTGTCTGTAGTTCTTTACCTTTCTCTCCAATGTATGTCATAGGCTGGTGCTCTCTAAGCCATGTCTGATGAGTGTGTCAGGTGTTTAAAAACTGCCAATCTGAAGCATCTTCTGTGTAAAAAAAACCCCAATGGATTTTGCTAAGGGACTTCTAGTACTTTCTGGGAGTAATAAGTGTTTACAGTAGTGCTGGTGTGTCTTTAAGCAAGACTTTACTTTCTCAAGTTGTGTTATGCTTAACAGATGTTCTGGTTTTTGGATACTTCATCTCACAGCTGCCTGGCTGCTGGCTTCCACAGAATCTCAGTTGCCCATTTGTTAATTGATTTTAAAACACCCCAAGTGACAGCATTTGGCCATAGGGTGACTGTGGGGATTCCCTACAATCCACACTAGGGAAATATGTTTTTTACTGGAAGCTGGTGCGAAGACCATGTAGGACAGCAAAAGTGTAACAAAATAAGCAGTGAGCTCCTATGGTTTAGTTGGACCTCTCCTTGATGGCCTTTTGGGACATTAAAGCCTTTGCTCTGTTGTGCCAGTTTATTGATCAAATCCAGTTGTTCTAACTGCACATCTTAATTATTCCTCCCTGGGGCACGTTTGTCTGATACAGGAGAAAGGGAGGAGCTACACACCAGAAAAAATGAGATCAGCTGCATCTGTCTGATGTAATTAGGTCAACAAATGTTAAAGTTGGAGCCAAGAATAGCCTATGCCTTTCAGCTTGCTCCTTGCTAGCCTTGCTCTGTATGGTGCTGTCTGTCTCACTGCTGGCACATTAGCAGGGGCTGTGGGCATCCCTGCTCCAAAAGGCCCTGGTGCTCACTCCACTCGCTGGCACCGGTGATGGTGATGTCGATTCTCTTGGGATCGCACTTGTAAAAAGAAAGTAATATCTGAGGCAAATACCAGGACATCTGCCTGTGATGCCTTCTCATCATGCCATTTTTCTGAACAGTGAAGCCACTTTGAGATATAACTTGAGGTCTAGCTGAGACCTTATTTTTAGTCCCGTGTGGCTATATGTGGCCTGTCCTGGAATTCAGCTGACATTCTTTGGTGCAAAGGTAGTATACCAAAGAAAGCTGAGAAACACTCATCCTCTGGAACTACATCAGATGGAAAATCAAAGGTGGAAATGTTTTAGGAGAGATAGGAGAATACTGAAGCAGAGTGGGAGGAAGTAAGGGACAAAGGGAAGTTGCTGATGGCAGCGTACCGTGGGGCAGATAACCCTTGTCTTACTGCATGACTGTTTAACTCATGTTTTCATTTTTAGGCTGCTGACGTCTAGGCTACCACATGGGTCTTGCAGACAAAGTGTTAGTGCAGAATTCTGTGTGGGAGAGTCAATTCTTGCCACCTCACCTTCACCAGCTGGGAGCAGCACTGAGCAGCGCCGAGGACTCCACCTGCAGGAGCAGGAACAAATCCCGAGCTGGAAGGAGCTCTTCTGCCACAGACCTCGTCCCCAGAAACTACTATCCTTTAAATAGGTATTTTATAGCTAAACACAGCATCAATTTGCAGTAAGACTGGACAGCTTGCTTTCCAGATCAAAACCAACCCTCTTCCACAAAAAAAGTAAAAAAAAATAATTATCCACAAGTATTGCAAGAGGAGCTTAGATGAATATTATTTAATTGGCAAAAAGTAAAATATCATAATTCATTGCAATAATTATTATTTTTCATTTTCTCTTGAAAGAAGTACTGATCAGTACCAAAAAGAATTGAGAGTAGCTTGCTTTGGAGAAGTGTCCCTGGTTTTGATATGCATCACCTGATTTTCTTTACAGTTTGAAGGCAGATGGTATCTCCACGGCCATGGTCTGGTTTCAGTACCCATGTCACAAATGCCTCCAATTCAAATTTGTCTTTAGCTCATTAAAACACTGTATTTGACCACTCCAAAAATACATTGAGAGTAGGGAGCATATATGGGGCTGGGACTGGTTTTGTCAAGCCTTGCTCTTGCTCTTCAATTGGTTTTGTAGTTCTCAGTACAGGAGGTGTTTAGACCAGCTCGGCCATGGTGGTGCCACTTTTGGAAAGCTGATGATGAGCACCCAGAGGGGCACAGCCACCAAGATGATGTTGTCTTTCGCACAGTGAGTCTGAGGGTGAAGGTGATAGCTTTAGGCATGAACAACACTGGCCCCTTGAGTCCTCTCCACTTCGGCATGGGGAAGCCACAAGCATTACGGGGAAATCACTGCAAATGAAGGGAGCGCCCTCAAGGGAGCACCCTCAAGGGAGCACACTGCAGTCCTGTGTGTCCGTGTAGACTTGCAAGTATTGTTACAGTCCAATAAATATTAGACCATTATTTGCATGTGTTTCTTGATGCTTACACTGCAGCAACAATTTTCCTCCATCTGTTAGTCTTTGCCCGAAGACAAAAGCATTAGCATGCTGAATCCAGTCCTTTTTCTCACTCATTTTAGGGAGTTGGTCCCAGTCTTACCCACAATATTCCCACAAAAAAGAAGTGCCTTCCAGTTATAGTCTCTTCAGTTCATGCTGTCAGAGTGCTTTGCAAAGGAGTAATTGGTTCACCCTGCTTTCCTGGTACAAAGCCAGCTGCCATGTTCCAGTCCAGAAAGCAGCCAGAAGACAGCAAGGCTGTCGTGATTCAGGGAGGGAGAGAAAGGCAGAGACTTTCAGAGCAGCGATGCAGAGACCAGTGCTCCCAGCTGGGTTGCTACCACTGCCTTATCGCTGCTAGGGATGTGGAGGTTCAGAGTACCTTGAGAGCTCAGCAAGCACTGCATATGAGATGAGAAAGGGCAGCTGTAGCAGCTCAGTACAAAGAATTCCCAAAGTGTTTTACAGGTATTATTTAATCTATCCTGACATAGCAGTTACCTACAGTGTGAGTACAGGATTTGGACATTCAGTTGGCTTAAGCATCACCCTTTTATATTTGGCTACTAAGCTCACTAGCTGGAAAAAAGAAGATACTGGCAATCTTGCAAAGCACAGGGTTGCAGTGCTTGAACAGGAAAACATGGATGCAGTTTTCAGTAAGAACAGAGGTGCTGCTGCCCTCACTGTGAGGATAAGAAGAAAATCATCTATTGCATGGTTAGATTAAAAAAATCCTACTTAAGAACTCAATTTACTTGCTGTTAACTATAGTTCATCAGTAGCAACAGCATTGCACTGTAACAGCTCAATAAATATTTCTCAGCAATGGTTGTCCCACTTTTCCGCAGTCAAAACATGCATTAAACAATTACAGCGTCTGACTGAAGTGAAAAGCAAAAGAAAACCGAACTCGCCAGAGACTGCTGATTTAGGGAAGAGAGATTCCTCCTGCACCCCATGGGATGGCTCCCAAACTCCCCTGCAGTCAGCTGCTATGGGACTCACCTGCTTCTGCCATCTGGGTTTCATTCCCCAGTGGGTTATTTGGGCAGCCTGGTCTAGTGGAAGGTGTCTTTCCAGCGGCAGGATCTTGGAACTAGTTGGTCTTTAAGGGTCCCTTCCAACCCAAGCCATTCTGTGTCTCTGTGATTGATTCTGTGATTATACCTGACCGAAAGCAGAGCAGGGCGTGTTCCTCTGACCGGGGCCAAGGGAGATCCTCCCAGAGATAAGGATGTGGTGACTAATTTGCCACACAAAAGCCCACAAGATGGAGCTCAGCTCAAAAAAAATGCATCCAAGAAACCGTGTCGGTCAGAGCCAAGGCAGGAGGAGGAAAGGAGTGAAATGGAAAGCTTTCAAATGAATCCCACATTCCCGATGTTAGACCACAGCATTGAGTGAGATGTTATTAAAGTGAACAAATGCAAATAAGAAACTACAAGGAAAAAGTATGTACAAAGTAATAATTAAGCTATTGCACAGCTCAAAAAAACCCCAACCAAACAAAGCTCTCATCCCATCCATTCACAGAGATGGGAAATAGAGGATGTGAGGGTTTTAATACACAGAAAACTTCAAAAAGAGCTGGGGTTTCTTTAATTATTTATTAAGGCTGTTACCTCAAATGTCCTGTCAGCTTCCAGTTTCCTGCTTGGAGCCCAGTCTGAGGCTTGGCTCTTTCAGTAGCTATTACTGTGATGTTTTTTATTCTTCTCTCTTGCTCCTGGGGTTAATTTAGGTTTGCCGTTGCCAGAGATTTTGGGGTTTTTTTGAGTAACTGCATGGAACTGATTTATGCTGCCTTCTGTAGAGCAGCTTTGCAGGATTGCTAATGTCAAATGCCAGTGGACACAAGATGAAACTGGGGAGTCAGGCTGGATGCAAGGAGAAACTTGCTTCATGGGGACAGCCAGGACTGGTGGGGTTGGCCAGGCTCCATCTCTGGAGGCTTTTGAGACCTGACAGGTCAAGGTCTTGGGCAGCCATGAACTGATCTTGCAATTGATCCTGCTTAGAGCAGGAGGCTGGGCTAGAGACCTCCTGAAGTCCCTTCCAATCCTGGTGTGTTTGTCATCACCCTGCTCCCTAGTGGGTCTCGCAGTGCTATGGGGCTGAGCCCTGCAGCACAGTTCCCTCAGTTCAGCAGTGGGGTTTGCCAACACTACCAGCTCCTTGGCTGCCTTCCCCTCTGTGGGGCTCTGCTTGGTGAGGGCTCGTGCTCCACTGCTAAAACGGATCTAAAGGGGCAGCAGCCTCTGAGGAGCTGCTGAAGGGAGAAGACCCACTCCTGCCTCAAAAAAATTTAAAAGTAGTGGGGAAGAACTGGTAATGGATGCTAAACCAAAGCCACAGTGTGGCTGTTGGAACAAAGGGAAGAGCCTCATCATGCTCCGTGGCATGAAGAAGATTCCTCACCCAGGAGCCCTGAGTGGCCTCTCACCTTCATGAAGCAGTTTTCCTGTTCACCGGCTGAATATGCTGATTTCTGTTTGCTTCTCCTCCTGGGGGAGCGACAGACACTGGAGGGAGCAAATGGCTTCAAAAGCAGAGACCCATTGCCAGCCTCAGGTTTAGGACACTGGTGCTGTCCTTAGGACAGGGTGGTGGGAGAGGCGCTGGATCCAATAACCATGCCAACACCGGGGTGTCCTCCTCCCGGAGAGGTGACTCTCGTGAGAAAGGATGCGGTGCAGCAAGCGCGGCCGCGCAGAGCCCGTGGGCAGCAGGGCAGAGTGACCAGAGTCACAGCAGGGCAGAGTGACCAGGGTCACAGCAGGGCAGAGTGACCAGGGTCACGGCAGGGCTGTGACCACCGAGCTGCCGCCCGCCCGGCCGGCCCTGCAGCCGCTACGGCAGCAGCCTTGGAAAGCGCGGGCTAAACGAAGAGACCTTAAAAGATACCTTCTTCTTGGTGGCCCAGAAGAGGAAAGCCGCAGGAAAGCAGTGATGTAGACAGAACATAGCCGGAGAAGGTGGCGTGGGTGAGGGCTGAGCGGCGGCAGGCATGGCTAGATGGCAGCAGCAGCCCGCGCTAGGGCCCCGCTTCTCCCGCGCCCTGCTGCATCCATCCCCAAACTGCGAGTCTGTCTGCTGCCACCGGCTCCTCAGCAGGACGAGGCCTTCAGCTCCGGGACCTTCCCAAGGCTATGCTTACTGCCCTCACGCTACATTTTTGGGAGGAGAGAGGAAATTTCTCTATTATCAGCAAATAAATTGACTGGCCCTGAGGCAAGCTGACAGGGAAGCAGGGCTTGCTAACATAATTTCTTAAATGTTTGGCTTTTGAGCTCGAGGAAGGATGGTGGGGAGGGAAGATGGTGGGAAGAGGTCAGAGCAGAGAGCCCCAGTATACACTGCCCAGGGCGCATTCCTCCAGGTGGGTTGCCAGCAGCTCCTGGCATCCTTCTGCCTGATGCCACCAAGTCCAGGGGTTTGTGGGACACAGCAGAGACTCCCTGAAGTGTCTGCAGCTGATGAGAGATAAGGGCAGGCTGGTAGAGTGAGGGCTCCCTACAAACCTCTGCAGGAGATGAGGCCAGCTGCGCCCAGCTCCCTGCACTCCTGACCAGACGTGTCCCATGGCTCAAGGAGGGCTGGAGACAGATGTCTTACAGTGCCTATTGCATGTGGGAGGTGGTGGTCACCCCTTACCCAGGGCTGGACAGATTAATCTGGGTGCGTCCTTAGATCCTCCCCAAGACATGCCCTGGGAGAGGCCCTGAGTTTCTCGCACTGCTGTTGTCTCCTGCAGAAACCACCCTGCTTGGGCAGAGGATACCAGTGAGACTGCAGTAAGGCACAGCACATCTCTGCTGCCCTGGCTTCCTGATACTGTCCCCAGAAATGCACAGGGACACTCTGCAGCCATCCTCTGCCACCTTGCCAGCCCCTCTGTGCTTTCTGAGAGCCTGTGTACAGGCAGAAAGGGGAAAAGGAAAGACGAAGTGAAAAGGGGGAAAAAGCTACCCTGGTCAAGTTATTTATTACTATGAGCGTTAAGTGCTGAATTGCTGGTGCCTAATGAGAGTTTTTCTGTCCTGAGCAATACCATGCAATAAAGTACAATTTGTCTTTGGGAGAGATGTATGCAGCTGAGCCGGTACGAGACTTAGGACAGAAGATTATTGACGACACTCTCAGGAGTCCAGCAGCAGATGTTCAGCATCGTCTCCAGCCTCAGGCCAAAGGTACGAGCCTGGTACACAAAGTGCCGAGGCAGATTCGCTGGCCTGCATTAGCTGTGGGGTCAAGAGGGGCTGATCAAAATGCTCCCTGCCCTCATTAGACAGCTGGGAAGCCACTTGCCACTGCTCTGCACGGGTATGGCTGACACTGTACGTGATTTAGCCAGGTACCAGCTGCCAAGTAGAGAGTTTAAATTGTCAAGCAAGGAGCTAAGGGCACAGAAGCATGGGCATGGAGGCTGCACAGGGGGGACATGCTGTGCCCAAGCAGAGGTGGGAGGTTCTGGAGGCCAGTGTAACCCCACATGATGAGTGTGATGCCCAAGGAACCATTTTACCCAGGTCACTAACGTCCTAAACTGTAAGGCTCCCCAAAAGCAGCTTTGTTTTTAAGGTGGGCACTGAGCTGGTATTTTCAGACCTCTGCCCAAAGTGATCAAAATACCATTTAAATTTGGACCTCAAAGTGTATGAATGGTTAAAACTATTGTTTTTTAGACTCCTTGTTCTCTTTTAGTTAATATTAGGTAACTAAACTAAGTTTTATTTAATGGGTAACTTTGCTGCCTCAAAATCAATATGGAGAAAAATTTCTGCAATATTTTGCCTAACCTCTAATGATCCTAAACAATCCTGTATCACCAGCAAACTACTTTATATCTATCTATCTATCTATCTATCTATCTATCTATCTATCCATCCATCCATCCATTCATCCACACATCCACCCCTTTTCAGACCATTTAAGAATGTGTTACCTCTTCATTTCTGCAGAGATCACAGATTTATCAGGCACAACTTCCATTTGTAAGAGCTCATTTTATCTCTTCCCTTTATACATCACATTTATCCTAGCATCTGCAATGTCTGTACTTTGCTGTACAAAAGCTGTTTCTACAGATTTTTTCTGGTTCAGACATGAGACTTACTGATTTGGAGTTCCTTAGACCATGCCCTGGAATCATTAAAAAAACCCCAGCTAATAATTCAGTATTGTGTTTGCCTGAGGCGGATTTAAGGAAGAGGTTATACTCTCATTCTTCTGTTCTTTGGGTGCACTGAGGTGGCTACCACCTGATCCAAGCAACTTCTTTCTGTTCATTTTAGGAGGCTGTTGGAAAGCCTTTTCTGTGGCATTTCAGGTGGCAGCAGCTCCTCAGCCTGGGTTGCTGTTGCCAGTAGCAGTGGTTGCAGCTTTTGATTAAGGAAAAGAAATTAAATAGCTTGGCTTCTCACTGCCATGCTGGTGGCATAAACAGTAAAATATCACTATTCTGGGATGAAAAAAAAAAATGCTTGCTACTTTAAGATACATGGATAAAGGTAAAAACATGCCTGAGTCAAATACATTCATTTCAGCTCTTCTCATCTGTATGAAACCCCAGCTTACTCAGGTACTCACTGTGCAACTCCATCCTCTCTTCCAGGACAAAACAGGGGGTGCCTGTGGGCTCCAACTCGTTGTAAATCACTAAGCAGTCATCCAAGATGGCCAGCCAGCCTGGTAAGGTTCTGGTCAATTCTCTGAAGTACCAACAGTCCTCTCAATCCCATCGGCAGAACTTTGAGCTTTGTTTCCAGAGGCAAGCCCATCATGCCAACCCCTGCAGCTGGGTCCTAACACCTCCCAGCATCACTCCTTTTCACATTAAAAATAACTTCCCCTTATTTTTAAGGAAAAGGCATGATCTGGAGGCAAGCTGGAGGATAAATCACACTGCTGTTCAACAATGCGGGTGGCTACATACCATCAGCAGGACAAACTCCCTCACCCTGCAGGGCTACCTTTCGATTAAGCACTGAAATCTCTGAGTTTCAGAGGGTGCTGGGCCATCCAGAAAAGTCTACCCACTGTGGCCATGAGCTTCTGGTGCAGGTGAAGAGAGGATGCAGGCGGGGATGACTACAGTGCTCTGGTAATGGCCCCCTACAGTACTCAGAAACTCTTTCCTTCTGTATCACTGTCGTGCACAACATGGAATGTGCCATTTTTCCTGTTCGTGCCCTTTTCCTTCCTACACCCACAGCAGAGAAACCAACTGATCCAAGCTTGGCAGCCGCTTCTCAAAAACCCACTAGAAATTAAACCCATTTCCTAGAAGCATGTTTCTCTTATTTAAGGTGCTAATTTGTCCTTACTGCCACAAGGTGAGGAAATGACTAGTGATTGAAGGGTGATTTAAATCACATTACTGAGGAGGGAATCAACTTCAGCAGTCTACTTCAGAAAAAGCCTTTAAGACAGAGCTGTGCTGCTGATTGAGGTGAAAATTTTGAAGTGACTCAGACTTCAGGACAGAGGTGGGAATTGCTCATTCAAGGGAAGAACAAGGCAAACCCAGAGGCAGGACATTTAGCTTTAGCCTTAGGAAATGCTTGTGAGTATAAAGCAATGCAGTAAGGAATGACACTACCAGTGCCATCTGCTTTGTGCACAGCTGGTGGCATCAGCCAAGAGCTGGACATTTGCAAGAAAGTGCCCTTGCCACCAGTGCCTGCTGGCTGCCTGCAAGTGCAGCTGCAAGGAGGCTTGCTGAGATTTGTGGGCACCCAAAGCAAGCAAGCATGGGCTGCTGGGGGAGTTATCGTCAATTGGTGCTGGCTCAAGCGTGAAAAGGAAGTTTAGAAACACATACCACATAAAAGCACTGAAACTTGTAACTGGGTGGAAGAGCCTAACAAAGGCAGCTGGCACAGAAGAAACTACAACTAGAAAAATGATGGTGTAAATGCAAGAAACAGCACAAACCTTGCTGGCTGGTGGTAGAATCACAGAATATCCTGAGCTGGAAGGGACCCACAAGGATTCTTGAGTCCAACTCCTGGCCTTGTACAGGACCATTCCCAAGAGTCACACCATATGCTCGACTGCATTGTCCAAAGGCTTCTTGAACTCTGTCAGGCTTGGTGCTGTGAGCTTTGCTTTGAGAATCAGCTGTTATCATCACAATTGTCCTTCACAGTCCACTCTATCCCTATATTCTAGGTGATACCAGATTCCACCAAAAAATGCAGCGGAGTGCTAAGCATAAGTGCCTTGAGCGTCACTTTGCTAGACAACTGCTAGAACGGAGCAGGGAAAGAGAAGACTTGGGTCCCTTCCACTGCCTCCTCGCCAGACCATCCCATGGTTGCACTCATGCTGCTGGGCAGGGATGTTCTGTTCCTTTCAAGCATCCTGCCCAGTGTGGATGCTGTGAACTGTGCAGAGAACGTGAACATGGGGGGCTGCAAAATCACCCAAAATGGAAGGTGAGGTTTCAAGCAAGTTGCTTTGCTTTGAAAGAAAAAAAAAATAAACTAAACTACTGGCTCCTTTTTTTTGTGTTGCCATAGCAACTGAGGTGGCCCTGGCCTCTGCTGTGTGGAAAGCATCAGCTGGGTACAACGTGGTGGGCACAGGAGGGGCCACACAGAGGTGCAGCCAGGGTGGCCAGCATCTCCCTCACAGGCACCACAGGAAAGCATCACACTTAAAGGAGAAAAGGGAAAAGACTTTTTTTCCCACAGTTTCTAGCAGCAGTGCTGGCAGTTATTAAAGGTCTGAGCAGACTTGGAGTTGGTGAGTTTAATCAGTTGAGCAGTCCTGGAGGCTTCACCAACGTGACTCATGATGCCTTGGTCCCAAAAGACATTGGGATCCTCATGGGAGAGCTGGAGGCCCACAGGGGCCTGCATGAGGAGCCCTGCTACACGCTGCAGCTGTCAGCAGGTCCCACAGGGGGCTGGTGGTGACATGCCCGAAGGGTGGTAGATAGCACCAGCAGCTCAGTGAGAAGTGGATGTGGAATTCCCTGCCAACTAGTTCAGAAGGATTCAGCAGCTGCTTTTAAAGCTGACTTAAGCCACTCCTGCTTAAAAGTGAAGTTCTTTTCTTACACACAATTATCTTCAATCCCCAAGGCTCTCCTGGTGGGGCACAGCAAGGCTACCAAAACCAATTTCGACAAAGACCACATTTCTCCAGTGTGGTCAGGGTGTCTGGCAGCAGCAGCTCCGTCAGGCATCACTGCACACGATGCTGGTGACATGGAGGATGGCGCCGTGTGGGTAAACCCTGGCACCTGAAACCCACTTCAAGCACCGGCACCGCCCGCAGCGTGCAGGCAGTCCTGCTCCTCGATGCCACCACACACATGCAATGGCACCACCTGTGTCCTTTAGCAGGCATCAAACCTGCCTGTCATGAGCCTCACATGTATTAATAATTCATAAGGAAAGCAGCAAAGGAATAACCATGGCTGTGCAATGTGGTGGCCGATTAGCCAATGGTACAAGAGACAGAGCTCTTGTAGGACAGTCTCTGCTGCCAAGGACTTATTGGTTATGGTGAGGGAAAGAAGCCTCTCCCAGGATGCCTGTTCAGCTGTGGTAATGTATCCCAGTTCTAATTCCCTGGTTGGCTCCTGGTGTTAGCCACACCCCTATATTTAAGATCAATCTGTCACATGTTCGGGGTCATTTGCCTCTAGAACCCTTCACAAGTTGTAGCAATAAACTGCTGTTTGTGGAACTCTATGCAAGGACCCTTCTCAACTCCTTACCATTGGATTCATACTACTGAAGCTGTCCCTGCCTCTGTGTGTTCATGCATTGGAGCCACAGAACCCAAAGGAAGCCAGTAATACTGCAACACTAACATCCAAATTAACTGAGTTTATTTTATTTTCTCCAAGGAAAGTGTCCGTAATATTTGTGTTTTGTTCCTGATCATTAATGGTGTATTAAGGCACAGTCGGTGCACTCACGTTTTCCTTGAGGAACCAGCCGCCAGCACTGCGCCTGCTGCCCATGGCATCCACTCAGCAGTGGAATTTGCCCTGAAAAGGGTCCAGGAAATTATTAAAAAAAAGAATAAAGAGGAAAAACATGTGTGTTCAGTCATTGCTGCAGCCCCAAGAGTGGGGTGTTTGCTCACACCAGCTGGGTCTGGTGGGAGGAGGAGAAGTCTCTTCTCCCACCCCTGCTTGGCCACTGCACCTTTGCACTAGAGCAGGGGGCGCAATGGTCCCACAGTGCAGCCCAGAGGGAGCTGGAGATGGGAAGCCTGCTGCTCCTGCCAGCTGCAGGAAATGAAGGCTCAGTGTCCCCAAGAGGATGATGCTCCCCAGCTCCATGCTGTGATGCTCAGCACATGACATTTCTCCTGGCTGCTCCCAAAACACTTTAAAAACCACTCACAAAGACATCTTGCTCCTGAATGACTCCAGCAGAAGACAAATTCCAGTTTCAGGCAGAGAATTATCTATACCCATTCTGTTTCTCCCTAACCCAGTTCTGTTTCTCCCTAAGCGGGGATGGGCCAATATCCTAGTGAGTTAGCTGGCGCTCTCCTCTGAGCCTTGGCATCTCAGTGTTTCTTCAAACAAGCCTGATTTCTCTTACTGGCCATTATTCATGTTTGGTTTAAGACCTGGGCGAGGAATGCTCCAGCCCTGCTCCAGGGATCTCCAGCACAGCCTCATGACTACGTGCAGAAAATGTGAGATGGGCTGTCCCTGCAGCCACGGCCATGGCAAAGATGCAGTAGGAAAGTTCGTAGAAGCAACAGGTGAAAAGGAGAGGCTGCTTGCCAGATACCTCCTTTGGAGTTCACGACCACTGGTGCAGGCTCAGCACAGTACTGGTTACAACCCAAACCTCACATGGGAGGAACGAGGCATTTCTTCTTGCACGTACCCACAGTGGAGACACCAGCGAGACATGGCAGTTTGCATCTTCTTCTTGTGCAAACAAGTCAAGGAAGAATTAGAGGTGCTTTAGTACATAGAAGAAATACATGGTTGCTCTTGCCAGTGAGGACAGGCTGGAGCAGAATCATGCACAGCCACAGCACAGTCACAGAATTATGCAATCATTTAGGTTGGAAAAGACCTGTAAGATTGTAGAGTCCACCACTAAACATAGCCACATCTACATTTTTTTTTAATACCTTCAGGGATGATGACTCAACCATTTCCCTGGGCAGCCTGTTCCAATACTTGATTACCTTTTCAGAGAAGAAATTTTGCCTAATACTCAATCTAAGCCTCCCCTGGTGCAACTTGAGGCCATTTCCTCTCATCCTGTCACTTGTTACTCATCCCCACCTGGCTACAACCTCCTTTCAGGTAGTCGTAGAGAGCAATAAAGTCTCCTCTCAGGCTACTTTTCTCCAGATGTTGCTGAAGAAAATCTGGATTCAGTCCTGTCTTGATGTATATATACCCACATTAGGCTTTAAGGATAATATTTATTTCACTTGGAACTAAAAAGAAAAATACAAATAGTGACTGGAAAGAAGTCTGTGTCCTGACCTGGGAAAAACAGTCACGCTGTGGATGACTTTGACATGATAAGACCCTAAGGGCAGGACTTGTCCCTGCTCCTGTTCTCTCCTGCAGTGCAACCCCATCCCCAGTGCTGGGAAAGAGCAGGCACAGCCAAGTGCCAAGGAAAAACAGGCTCCCTTGCTTACACCTCATTTCCTGCAGAATGGCCTGGGTGACACTGCAGAGGCAAATTTCACCCAGGATGTAATTTGTCACATTTGCTGTAATATATCTGTGACCAACTTGGATTTGAGTGTGACCTGCCTTCTGCACTAAGTTCCCATATTGCTGCATGGAACAGTTTATGCAAAGGAAAAAAGAAGCTAAGGCAAAGGAAGCTGTCAAGGTCCTGGGCAAAACAGTTGCTCTGCTTTGGAATGGTAAAAAAAATGCTGGGGTGGGAGCCCTGGGAGCACAACTGTGAGCAGAGGTTTAGTGATGCAGCTCCCAGTGCCAGGTACAAGGTAGAGAAGATACTAAAGATGTGTTCAAAGCTACAGTCCCACAGGCAGGGAGGGTTTGAGGGAGCTGAGCGTGACCCATGGTGTCAGTCCCAACCCGCGCAAGCACCAGCAGCTCCAAACACAAAGGTGTGGGAATATGCATGGAGGAGCAAGGAGGGGATCCTGCTTCTCACCTTCATGTGAGAGACAATTCCCTCCAGTGACAGTCCAGTCGATACAGATTTTGTTTGTGATAAATTGTTCCTCCATCACGAAGAGCCAGCTTGCTCTTAAAATAACCCACCCAACTGGTGGTTGTGACCTTGCTCGTCTGTTCCCGAAGACACCAAGCAGCTACCATGACAGCTCCTTGCCTCCTTCTGGCAGTGGTTTCTGACTCGTGTGATACGGCTGAAAGCCTGGGATTGACCTGACCCTCTGGTGATGCACTGGCTGCCCTTTAGCCGCAGTGAACACGAGCGTGTTCGGAAGTGTGTCTGCCTCCAAACCATCACACTGGGTACAGGTGGGCAACAGCCAAGGTCTGCTTGCAGGCACACTGCTCCCAGCAATGCAGGCACGTCTCCAAAGCTCCTACACAGAGATGCTCTGCTCTCCTCTCCCACCCTTTTCCTTCCTTTCTATAAAGCATCTCTCCTCCCAGAAGAGATAACAGCAATTATCAGGTTCATCAGCACTGTATCTGCCATGGTACAGCCCGGGGAGCTCAAAATGCCACTCTGCCCACTGGACCATTAAAGTCAACGGCTGTTCCTAACCTTTAAATATGAATAGAGGGTGCCCTGCATAATGGATCGAGGACTATCCATGGAGACCATCTGCCCCGTGCTTGCAGAAATGCTCACGTTGTTCTTCACAGGAGTTTATTACTCAGAGGCTAATGCTAAAAATACATTGCAAAGGGCCTGATTTAAAAACAAAGGGCCAATTCAAACTTGGCAAGGGAGACACACAAGACTGAACCCAAGCACCTCCATCACCCACGCTGGAGTTAGGCTGCAATCAGACAGGCTTTAGCTTAATCTGAAAGGCAGTGACATAATTCTGAATTAGTTTAAAAGACCTGCAATTCATACAGAAAAGCCCGAATTTATGTAGCAATTAGCCAGAGCTTTCAGAGCATTAGATATCTCCATGGCAAGAAAATAATCACATAGGTTATTAAAGTGAGGTAAAAATGGACGCAGTGGTGAGATTTTTTTGTATGAAATTACTTTTTCTAAGTTAGACTCCATTTTTGACTAAAAATACAATTCACAAAAACACTTAAGTCACGTAACCAGTTTAGCCTGGAGAAAAGGAGACTCAGAGGTGACTTTATCACTCTACTTCCTGAAAGGTGGTTGTAGTCAGGTGGTGGTTGGTCTCTTTTTCCAGGCAACAACTGACAGAATAAGAGGACACAGTCTTAAGCTGCGCCAATGAAAACAGAGGTTGGATATTAGGAAAAAGTTTTTTACAGAAAGAGTGATAAAATATTGGAATGGTCTACCTGGGGAGGTGGCGGAATCATCATCCCTGGACGTGTTTAAAAAGAGATTGGATGTGGCGCTCAGTGCCATGGTTTAGTTTAGTTGAGGCGTTGGGGTGTAGGTTAGACTTGAGGATCTTGAAGGTCTCTTCCAACCTGGAATTGATTCTGTGAAATTTTCTATTAATCACTTGGACTTCATTTCCCAAGTGATTAACTCCTCTACACAACAGTCCCTCTACAAAAGACATTCCTGGGAGCCCAACAAGCAGTAAGCTCTTAGCTTTTCATTGATTTCTCCATCAGTTTTGAACTCTGCCTGTAGCAGTATTCAAATGACATCCTGGAGAAGGAGCCTGGAAATTGGTCTCCCCTCTGAGTCCTCGTTACCAGTCAGGAAAGCAGAGACATCCTCCAAGGAGCTGCTCAAGCACAGCCAAGATGATCAAAGTTACCCAGTGACTGTGGATGCACAACCTCGGCCTATGAAGCAGGTCTGATTTTAAGAGCTGCTTGGCAGCAGCAGATAAAACCCTTTCCAGTACTTAGCTGGCCTTTTAATTAAAAGATTCCCCATATCAGAAGCCACCTTTGAAAAGCTCAGCCTGGTTGGGCTTCAGAGAATCTCTCATTTTCCCCAGGATGCCATGCACGACCACCTTTCCTGGGCATTTTCCTTTACTTCTTCCTGAAAGGCAAGCTGGGAGCATCTTACATAATTTGTGCCAGTCCCAGTCTGAAATGAAATCATCCTGCCCTGAAGAGAAGAAGCTCCTTAAAAGCTATGAAAACAGTGAGGAATAACCAGAAAAAAAACCCCCAAATCTGGGATTGGAAAGTTTAAAGAGGCAAAGATGGAAGAAATTGGGTCTGATGAAGCAGGACACAATCCCAGTGTCCGCACAGGGCTGTGCAGGGGCTTGTCAGACCACGGCAGGCAGCAAACTCCATCATGGATACCTTGGCCCATTTCAGAGAAAAAAATGTAACATCAAAGAAAGGGGAACTTTCTGACCTCTAAAATTCAGATTCTTCCACTTTTTTTCTGCAAAAACAAGGTCAAAATAAGCTTCTGTAAGGAGGTTCTTTTTTCCCCAAATGAGAAGAGTTTGGGCTTTGTTAATCAGCTACTTAAACATGCTATTCACTACAGGCAGCAGCGGAAACCAGAAGTAAGATGCCAGGAAAAGGCAGTAATATTTCCACTTAGAGGAGCAAATGAATGGCGACAGAAGAACTTCTGCATTTATGAATGCTACAGCAAAAGAGTTTTTACATCTTTGGTACCCAAGATATCATGCAATGCTTGACTGGAAATATGCCTGACTCATTTTAAGATTGTACAAACAAGATTCAAATGTTGTGGTCCACCTCAGAGGTACCATCCCGGGACAAGGTCAGAGACATTTTTTCACACTCTCCTGAATACAGAAATGATAAAGCCCATGGTGGCCAATTCACATCTAAACAGCTGCTTTTGGACCCAGCCCATGCAAGAAGAGTCACTAGTGTAAGAACATCTGCAGCATCTCTAACACCACAGCATCTTCTGGCAGACAGTCTGACAGCAGGAACACAAACAGGCTGGAGACAGGCTATCAGCAACTGTGGAATTACATTTTTTTCAATAGCTGGGTTTTTTTGCTGGGCTCGCCCCGAGAAAGCAGGCAAACTTCTGATTAACATCCCTTTCAGGGTTGCCTCATCAGCAGGGTGTTTTGGTTGAAAGGACTGTTGGTTTAATTGCTCAAATTTGAATTTCCAGGGGAAAAAAATGAACACACTCTTTTGCTTGGCAGCACTGACACAAGTTTGTATTGTAGACCGAGTCTGACTAAATGTATTTCCACTTGGATATCGCAACCATTTCTGTCTCTTAATATTAAAGTATTATCATGTAACCACTACTAGAACCACAGCAAAAATCCTTTCATTACATGCTCAACATTAACCTCAGGCCAGTAATTTGTTGATACTTCATTTTGCAGAGAGGGCAGGCTTATGCAGCTACTTGCAGACCTGATGAATGTGGAGAAAACTGCTTCCCATGCCACCAATGTCAAACATTAGTGCAACAGCAAGTACCTGGCACCTGACAGGAGTTTTATTTTATAAAGCTGTGGTCACGGTAGCCCAGCCAGCAGGGCCAGCAGCTTTTCCTTCATTGCCTTGAGCTGCTCCACATCCAGCAGAAATTGAGCTGTCTTTACCCTAGATTCAGCTGGGATGGAGCTGGATCCCACTGGCACTAACACCACAGCATTAACCCAGCCACAACAGCAGGCTCCCAAAATCCCTACGTACTTACAAGGCAACGTGTCTCGGACAAGACCGGGAGACGTTGGGCAGGGAGCCATCCTTGCCCTTCCCGAAACACCTGATGCTAGGAACTTTGTGCATGGCTTAGACCAAGACAGGCAGTGACAAGAAAAGTAGTCTTTTATTTCAATTAATATTTCTTGGCATTAGGCAGATATTAAATAACACTGGAATGCACAAGACTATTAACATATCGACAGCAAAAGGGAGGAGGTGTAGCCAAGTCGAGAACAGCAGTGCCAGTCACATCACCTCGGGGCACTCAAAAGCCATTTAACGCAGCAACCACCAGAAAGTAGGACTCCACTGAGAAATACAAAATGAGGATGAACTCCCTTCAGGTCTTTTGTTAATACAGTAATGCTGGAATGACTGACAGTAAAAATGAACAAATATTTGCATTCAGGAATTAAACAGAGTGAAATATCCACCAACTGCTAGTCATGCATTTCTTTTGGAACAGCAATTTGCTAATGCATAAATATCACAAAAAAACAATCTCCAAGATTTGAATAAATCACAGACGACTAGAAGAAACAAAGCTTGAATTCTATTTTATGCCTTAAATAGATGACCTAAATATTTAAAATTTTACTTCACCATATATATATAATTTATATATATATTAAAAGAAAGTAAAGACCATTAGATAAGTACAAGCAATTTTTCTCAAAAAGAAAATTGGAACCATGCCCAGGAAAGCTGCTTTTTTTTTTTCCTTTTTTATTTTTCTTTTTTTTTGGTGTGTTTTTTTTTAAACTTTCTGCTCCATTCAGTCCACTTTTTTTTTTCTTTTTTTTTTTTTTCAACATAGTAATTTCTGAAGCAAAATAAATTATCTACCATCTGCTATTTTGGGTAAAAGTCCTATCTAGCATCTTCTCGGGAACTACGGGAACATCACCTTTCTTACGGACTAAGTGAAGTGGTATCGCACCAGCCATGGAACTCTCTCGTAGCTGCATGTAAACATACCTTTCGATTAACGTTTAAAATGTGCAGAGTGAATCGTACATTACGGGGAAGCAGAAACGGAGCTGCCGCAGGAGAACTGCACTGGTGTTAGTGGGGGGAGCGAGCGCTGGTTCGCTCGGACACACACACACACAATCTGGCAACGGGATCTTATCCGCAAAGTGTGGAGGGATGGTTGAGAAGGCATCCGTTTGCGAGCAAAGCTTGAAGGACACAAGCCGAGATTCTCTGAGCACACTGTCCGCTTTCATCAGAATTGACTCGCGCTACTGGGGTCACACTGTAACAACCGCACGATGGAGGGATCGCTCTTGGCACCTTTGATGAACTCTTCCAGCGACAGCTTACCTGATGGGGAGGGAAACCAAAATGGAAGTCATTTTTTAAAGTCAGCTGTTGCTGCCACTATTGCTGTAGCAAAGAACCCCTCCTCACCGAGGCAACATAACATCTATTTAATCTATCACAAAGGCATCGAGAGGAATTTAGTGCAATGCGCAGCAGCTAAATCCTGCTCAAGCCTTTAAGCCCAAATGCATTTTTCTTCTGCAAAACAATCCAGCATAATAATTGCTATTTTTTTATTTAAAAAGACAGTCCCAAATCTAAAAACAACTGTTCTAGTATCATTTGGCAGCTTTTTCCTCAGAACCAGACTATACAAATAACATGACACATGAACACAAGGTATGGTACCTGAACACATGTATGCTTTGAAATGATGCTTGTATTACTACATTTTAAACCTAAATATCCCAAATATCCCCACTTTGTCCTCTTGTTTCTTGTGACACATAGGGCTGAGCAGCAATGGCTTCTCTGGCACCTACAAGGTTGAATGAGGGTCTGAGCAACCTGATCTAGTTCAACATCTCCCTGCTCACTGCAGGGGTGTTGGGCTAGATGACCTTTGAAGGCCCCTTCCAACCCAAACTATTCCGTGATTCCATGACTCTGCAAGTCACTTGCTGTGCTCTGCTGGGTGTACAGGAACAGGACGGGTTTTGTTTTTTCTTTTTTTTCAAGAAAAGCCAGCCCTGGTGGGGGGGCACCTACTGCTATGTGTTGCTCCTGAGCACTTCTGGTTTATACACCTTCAGTTTAGGCCAGAGGAACCAACTTGGATGGACCCTGTAACAGTCTGAGGGTCTGAAAAGTGATCTCTGGAGGAGCAACCACCCCAGCATCCCCTGGCTCCAACAGTCCCGTGGAATGGCATGGCACAGCGTGGTACAGCAAGGAGGAAGCATTCCATCTGGTCTTACAGACCTTATCCTGGGGTGACCCAGCCCCCTGGCAGGTTTTTCCCAAGCTCAGGACCACTCCCCTGCACAAATACCATCGGAAGCCCATGAGCAGCCTCTGCCTTGCCTGCTAGCACCAATACCCTCCTGCTCCAGCACTCTGAACCATGGCAGAAATAGGACATGGCAATATTAGTGAAAAATGAAACAGTTTTCCCTATGAAGAGGAGGACACAGGCATTTGCTGTATCCCCGACATCACGTCTGGTGATCTCCCATTTAGCTTGTGCATTCAGCACAATGTACCCTACCCTCACACAACACCCCAGGGCCATCCTTACCCACCCCAAACTGCCATGCTCGAGACAGGACCCACACACAAACATCTTGCACTTGGGAGGTGCCTGCTGCCACTTTTGGCCACATGTATCCAAAGAGAGAGAGGCACCAGCTCACTGTGCCAGTTTTCACCAGCCCCAGGATGCTACCAGCCTGTTGTGGGGACAGAAGAGGAATGACCCTGGTGGCCAGCACCCAAAACAGGTTGAACATGGAAGAACTCCTCTCCCAAGTAAGCAATAGGGTGAGAGGAAATGGCCTCAGGTTGCACCAAGGAAAGCTTAGATTGGATATTAGGAAAAATTTCTTTACCAAAAGGGTTTTCAAGTATTGGAACAGACTGCCCAGGGCATTTAAAAGACATGTAGATGTGGCACTTAAGGACATGGTTTAGTGGTGGGTTTGGCCATTTTGGGTTAACAATTTGACTCGATGATCTTAGAGGTCTTTTCCAACCTAAAAGATTCTATGATTCCATGAATGAGCAAGCCTTCCTCTTGTAGAAATTACAGAAGCTCAAAAACCTGTGGGACACTAATTTCTGAGTTTTGCGATAATGTTCCCAAACCAAGTGTTTTTAACAAAAAAGAGGTCTCCTAACTATCAGGATATTTATTAGTTTGTCCCTTTCCTTGCATTATTTAAAAGCAAAGCCCAGATCAAAATCTATTTGCAATGCCCAACAGTCAGATAGGGAAGAAAATTTTTCCAGCCACCAGACACACATGTGCAGATGTTATTCCTTGGCACTGCATGGCTTGCACTGCTGGTATTTTACTGGGAATAGGATGATTTTTTTTCAGCAATGAAGTGCAACAGATGGAGAAGGTATATATATAGCAGATTTTGTGACCACTACTCTGTTACACATCTGCACGCACTGCTACTTTCTGCAGACCAAAAATATTTTAATCATGTTATTTTAGGGCCCTCCACACATCAAGCCAGGGGATGAAGTGCTAGTTTGGGTGAAGTCGAAGGTAAAATACTTGAGGACTTCAGCAAGGCCAGGAATTTGCCCTGGGGACTGCAGCAACAGACACCAAAATGCAGCCATAAAAGTCTCTTAAATAAAAACCTTTCTGTACATAAGATGGCATTTTTTAAGTCTCCATATCTCAGTGCTAGAACCAAATCTTTGCTCCCACTGAGCAAAGATTTGACACAGCTCCTGATTTTGATGTGAGCAGTTGCCACCTCAGCCTCTGACAGGGTAATTCCCAGGGAAAACCCCACCTCAACTGGGAATAAAGGAAACATGTCATCAGGCTGATGAGCAGAGGAAATTGATCATTTTTTGCATATTTTTTAAGCCCAAGGAAATGAGCCAACACAGGTGGAGGGGTTGTGACAGGTACACTGTCAGTAGTTTATCAAGGAGCTCCACAACCTGTCTTGGGAGCTGCTACTTCCCCCCAGCGCTCACAGTGCAACACAGGTGTGTGACCATATACATATGTACACATGCCATAAACATGCACAGAAAATAAGTATTATGGACCCATGGGAATTTTTGTTTTCAGGTGCCTAACCACATTCAGGACCCGTGTTACTGATGACAAGCCCAGGAGTGCAACTCCATCAAGGGCAATGGGAGCAAAACCTTGTGCCAAGTTTGTGCTATGCCCAGAGAAAATAACCCAAAGACAATGGACTCGGGAATTTCAGAGGAGCCTTTGCAGAAGGGGAGTCACCCATGAAATGTTAAGGAAGGACTGCTCCCCTCCCAGCCCCCCAGCAGGAAAAGTCACCCTGTGTTCATTGCTCGCTTATTCACCCTATTTGTCATGGACCAGAGATGCTCAACGAGGCCAGACAGAGACCAGAGGCACCAGTGGGGACATCCCTGCCCTCTCTCCCCTCTCCCCAAATTCTGCCATCTACCAAGGCTGGGCTAGAAAAACTATTTCTAGAGCCTAGGGAGGGGTGCCAGTGGCAATCCTACCGTCATTGTTTGTGTCCATCTGTCTGAAGATCTTGTCTGTTCGCTTCTCAGGAGTGGATTCATCCTCCGGCATTTTCATTACTGATGAAACCATTTTGTAAATTGCCTGAGTATTAAAAAAAAGTTAAAAGAAAAGAGATATAAGAAAAACACAACCCAAATGACAAAGCACGGGACAGAGAAAAAGAATTTAAGCCTGTAGCAATAAAAAAAGGCAGCTGACCCTAGCAGGCATCTGCAGGACTTTATAAACCAAAATGAACGGGAATTTCTGACTGCAGCTTTTTATTTTCCTTTCTTGTATTCATTCATACTTCAAAAGAAGCGCTGGGTCAGTTTAACTGAAAGTCAGGGTCTAGATTAATGTATGAGCAGGACTGGGCTAAAATACAAGACGCAATGGTGTGCAACCCTCTCTTCTGCAGCGCGACTGAGCCATCACCATCCACCCAGTCACAGGTATGCATGTGGGGCATTACATGGATTATAGTGAATATGAGTATAGAGCAATAGATGTGGTTTTTCTTCGTGGATGGGTAAGGAAATGCATCTTCAGACTTACAAGAATGTGGATAATGATGAGACCTCTTTAGAGTGTCTGCAGTCCTAGCCTTCCACCTAAATTATCCCACCTCAGCCAGGACGACCAAGTGTCAGGGCACTGGCTGACACATGGCTCCCTTGCACCACACAGGACACACATCTCAGCTGCACAGTGGGTGACAAGCAGGCACTGCTGAGGCCAAACCCCTGCCAGCACGTGGGGTAGGGGCACAGGGGACTCTGCCCTGCCCACCCCCACTACAGCCAGTGGTCTATGTGTCCTCTGCCTTCAGGAGACAAAGACACGCTACAGCCTTTCATCCAGAGTTCACATTGACTCAGATTTGAAGATTAAAAGCACTAATTTTGAGATTAACCAGGTCAGTAGAATTTGCATTTAGGGTTTTTTGATCCCATGAACATCACACTAAGAAACCCCCAGGGAGAGCTGCAGAATTTTGGCTGCAGGCCAGCTGCACAAGTGCCTTGTTCATGTCTCAGGCCCTTTCCTCATCTGCATCTTGTAGGTCCCACCATGTGTCCCTTTGGGTACAACGGGCTCAGGAACCTCCCTGGGGCAGGAGTGAGCCAGCTCAGCAGATCGCTCATCTCCAGCTCCAGCTGTCTCACGGTGAAGCGGTTGCGGCAACACAAAGAGATGTCCAATAGAGATAATGCCTCACCTGCACTATTTCTAGCATTTCCCCACGGCTGATGTACCCGTTGCCATCCAGGTCGTACATACTAAACGCCCACTTCAGCTTCTGTTCCAGCTTGCCCCGGGAGGTGACGCTCAGAGCAATGATGAATTCCCTAAAGTCAATCGTCCCGTCGCCGTTAGTGTCAAAGGTGCGGAAGACGTGCTCCGCAAACTTTGACGCATCGCCATAGGGAAAAAAATTTGCATATATTTTTTTAAACTCTTCAACAGTCAAATGGCCCGTGGGGCAATCTTTTAGGAAGCCCTTGTACCACTCCTGCAGCTCGTGGTCTGTGAACTCAGTGTTCTCACGCAGGTCCTGGAGCACCTCGGGGCGCAGCTTGCTGTTCTGCTTCCCCATCCTCTTCTGGGTCCGGGTTCAGCAGCTGCAAAGCAAGAGAAAATCTGCCTGAGCTCCAGCCCCACTGGGCAGAGAGGGGCTGGAGAGAGGTAGAACCCTGTGAGAAACACAGACCCCCTGGGGCAAGGGGAAAAGAGGAGAAAAACGATGCTATAAATCACCAGGAAAAACCTCATTTAATTTGGCTTACTTGCCTCTCCTCTAGGCACTCCCAGTGACTAACATGCTGTGGAAGGGAAGGTAGTTTGGGATGAACTACTTGGGTAATATTAATTCTTATTATTAATCCTTACTATATGGGAAATAATAAAGATCAGTATTTTATTTCTGTGCTACAATCCCACCCCTCCATCACATGGCTTGCAATGCTCAGCTCTGGATTCCTGCACAGGCTGATCTGCTGCGATGACTGAGTGGGAGCAGGCAGGGACAGCAGCAGACACCAGCAGAAAAGAAAAATTAATCTATTCAAAAGTGAAAGTAAATGCAGCTGAACAAGCAGCAGGAAGGGCAGGTGGCTCCATGCCAGTCACATTTGCATTGTCCAGATGCTCTTTGAAACTCTCTGGCTTACACAGCTTCTCCTCCCTCCCTGTATCCCTTGCCGCACAGCAGTGGGGGCTTGCCTCTGTGTGGTGGGGCTTGGCTGTATTCCCCCACAAGGGCGAAAATGCATTTAAATACAGGATTTCATCAGGATGTCAGGAGAGGGCTGGGTCTGTCCTCTCCCTTGACAATGTCCACGTTGTGCCACACAAGGTGAGACTGCCCAGCAACAGGAGAGCTCCTTCAGCAAAATGAAAGATGGTCAATCTGCACTTAGGCAACAACAAGAAAAAACCAAAACCTTGGTAATTTCTGGCTTTTATCCCTTGCAGTCTTTCATGACTACCCAGCAATATCAAACTGTGCTGCCAAGCTAGAGGCTGAGCTGCATGTCCTTCCCCAAATTCAAGAAGTTTATTCACAAGTGTGCACAAAGTCACATCCAAACCCCTGTGACTGGTTTGCATAAATGATATTTCTCTGCACAGACTGTTGTGCCTGTTGGGTTTGCTCAGAACCAGTGCAGAAGACAGGTTAGTAACAGGCCAACACTGCAGACTACCTGGAAACTGCAAGAGCTGAGCAGCAAAGCATGCAGAGATCAGGAAAAACAGGGGCTAAGCACTTCCCAGAGAGTTAAAATTCCAGGCATGCTTAAGAACCCAAAAAAATTTAAAATGCTAAAGGTCAGCAAAAAATAAGTTGCTCTACAGCAGAATGTAAGCTTGTTTTATTTGTATTCCACTTAGTCTGTGCACTGCCTCAGCAATGTAAAAAATCCACATCCTGCTCTGTGGCTTAAAGCTCAGAGACAAAGCCCAGCCAGCTGCTCGTTAGTTCAGTGCATCGGGCTTAACGGAAAACTCCGTTAAAGTTACCATTAGCACTTCTGTTCGCCAGAAAAGCTGCCAATATTTCAACTCCAAAGCTTTATTCTTGTCCATTATATTGCAGAGTTTTCTCGACACACCTGACATACCTCTGCTTGTGCCCAACACGCAGGGATGCTACAGCTCCTGGTCCCTGCCAGCATCACCCCTAGGAGAGCATCAGGCTGCCCTCCAGTTAAACCACTAACTCTAAGCTACTGCCACAGCCTTTCCATCTTTGAATCTTCTCTGCTCCAGATAGTCATCCATGCAGTGCCGAGGGCGGAAAACACAATATTCTACTCTGCTGAAGTCAATTTGCAGAAAAGAGCAGCTTGGAGCAAATAATGGATCAGATGTGGTCCTTCTTTTTAAAGAGCAGAAATCGTAACAGTATGCTCCTGTCCTTGGGTGAGGAGGTGCCTTCAGTTTCCACTGAACCCCTTCAGTGAACCCCTTCACTCCATGATTCCCGGGTGCTTTGTAAGAACTAGTGTCTGGGTCAAAAAGCAGTCCCTGCCTCAACAACCACTGCCTCAGAATTCCCTGGGAGAGGGGCAGAAGGAATAGTAGAGCCCACTTAATGCAGGAGCTGGGCTTTAAGCAGAAATTACCTCAGCTTTATTGATGCGCAGGGTTAAGGACTGCAAAACTTTCAACTAAAAAAGTTAGTAGTTAAAAGAGGTTTGAAAAGGTTTAATGTAATTTCTCCCTGTTCCTATAATACCTTTATTATTTCTGTTCCCTTAAAAGTAGAGTCCCCTAGACAACAGAGAGGTAAGGTGATAATTCCACTTACTAGATATCACTGCTTCACCTAGTGGTAGATTCATCCTGGTATTTGAAGATCCTGGTATTTAAATATCAGCTTCAAAAGCTTTATATTCAAGCAATATTTGCATTCAAAGGATTACTGGCTATTTCAACCCTTCTTCTTCTTTCACATTGTGTTATAGCAGAAAATGTGCAATGCTCTGAACACAACCTTTTTTTTTTGCATATGAGCTTTCTGAAAGGCTTCATAATGTGCTCAGCCCAAATGCAATCCTGCAGTTGTAACCAATTTGATGCGAATAATTAAATAACCAACATTAACATTAATTTATTAAAGCCCATCTAAAAAAACAGCTTTGATGTAAATTGTCTTCCAGGTAGCTCCTTCAAAATGAAATGCCTAAATATCTCATTAATCATGACAGCAACCCCTGCTGCTGGCATCCAACTGACATTTCATTCGATTGCTATAAAATGCTTTCATCAAATCACTTTCCAGAGGCTCAGCAGCTGATTTAGCCACAAGACCACTCAGAGGATGGCTGCTAATGGAAATCACAGGGAGCAGGGCTGGGATGCTCTGGTCAGTCCTATGATTAGGGCTGTGTTTTGTTGGGGTTTTTTTTAGCCAGCTAAGTCACTTGTTGCAGTGGGTGTAGAAGGCAAGACAGGAGAGACATCCTTGCACCCAACGTTTCCCTGGGCAGTTAGCAGAGACCTAACTCCAGCACAGCCTGCCTTTCCCTCATTTCCCATCACACCAGGGTGAAATCCAGGGAAGCGATGATGCCATGTACACTGCAGCAAGATCTGTCCCTGCCTACCTTGATGAGCAAAAGCCCTCAGAGCATCTGGCACTATCACAGCAGTAAGATAAACACAGGAATGCCCTTGAGGTGATCAGACAAGGAAAAGCTTGGTAGTCTAAATGCAGAGCTGAGGACTTAGCAAGTCAATCACTGCTCATGAAAGAGATGCTCGGCCATGCAAGGCTTAAACAGCAGAAAATGCAGATGCACTTTTGTTACAGTTTCACACCAAAATTTTTGTTAAAATTATGTGGTGCTGCTGCCTGCCTTTAATTCTAGCCAGGCTCAAAACCAAGCTGCCAGAGAACTCCCATCTGAAAGTAACCTCTAGGCTTACAAAAAATCAGCAATAATCTCATAGCAAAAGCCTATCAATGAGCAAAAAGGTCTTTTACAGAGGCCAAGACACACACTGGTGTCCTGGTTTCAGCTGGGGCAGTGTTCATTTTCTTCCTAGTAGCTGGCCCAGTGCTGTGTCTTGGATTTAATGAGAATAATGCTGGTAACACAGTGATGTTCTAGTTGCTGCTGAGCAGTGTTCACCGCAAGTCAAAGACTTTTCAGTTTCCCATGCTCTACCAGTGAGGAGGTGCACAAGATATTTGGAGGGAGCACAGCTAGGACAGGTGACCTGAACTGAACAAAGGGATACTCCATACTATCAGAATATAAACTGGGGGGGATTGTCTGGGGAGGGGGCTGATCATTGCTCAGGGATGCGCTGGGCTCTGGTCAGCAGGTGGGGAGAAATTGTACTGTGCATCCCTTGTTTCTCTTGGGTGTTATATCTCTCTCTCTCTTTATTATCTCCCTTTTCATTACAATTATTAGCATCATTATTACAATAAAATTTTATTTTATTTCAGTTATTAAACTGTTCTTATCTCAACCCACGGATTTCACCTTTTTTTCTCCCCTAGTTCTCCTCCTCATCCCACTGGGGGCTGGGGTTAAACCACAACACTGGGTTATGCAGCACTGGGGTGAGCAAAGTCTGAAGCAGCAAAAGTAGCAATTCTGTGTTTTTACCAACAGATGGACTGGCTGTCAGCATCCACGCACTGAAGTATTTGCAATGCTCGTAACAAAGCTCAGTGCATCCCACCTTCACAAGAACTCTCTGTCAACCACCAGTTACAGCCGGTAGAAGCATGCTGTGACCACGTCACCCAGAGAGCCAGAGACCAAACCAGCTTTTTACTGCAAAGCCTGTGAAAGCAAAACCCCCTTGAAACGAGCTCATGATGCGATCCTTTTAGTGAATCAGTCACGGCTGAAGAAGGAGGACTAATTCCTTAGAGATGTATTTCCTTGTGCAAACCCCCTTGGATACTAATTCAGTGCTAATAAAAAGAGGAAAATTGATGAAATGCCTGTCTATAGGACAGAGGTGCTCTCCAGCTGAGAAAGACAGTGCACAGAGAAACAGAAGGAATACTCTTCATATTATCTGAGCTATCTGCTTTGTGGGGGGGGAAAGCGTAGCACCATTTCTCTTGCAGTGCTCACTTATAAAGCAGAATAAGTGTCAAATCTGTTACAGTCATGAAGCTGTAGCACAGTGCCTCCAGGACTGCAGGAGCCCAAAGAAAATGAACAGCCTAAGCCAGGCAGCAAACACTGCTCTGGGCTGGTCTGAAATGCAAGAACCATTTCAAGAGGGGCGGAAGATTTTTTAATAAAAGACGTAACGCATCAGATCTGTCACTGAGGTTCTATTTTTAAAATTCTGTTCCTTGTATTAAAAAAACCAAACAAAAACCCAAACAAAAAACCTGTAAACAAACAACAAAACAAACAAACAAAACCCCACAAAAAAACTCCCCACAGGTAGTCCAAATGCAAGGCTCAGCCACTAAAGATCTGTTCAGGAACACACCCTCGAGAATACATTTCATGCACCGGTGGCACCAGCTCACACCAACTCAGCCAACACAGATGTGTTTAAGAAGCCTCCAGCTCCTGTGGGCCAAGCTGCAAGAGGGAGATGGGTTCCCAGACACCCCAGCTAGTGACAAATGTTTAGGTAAAAAATGATCATGTAGCAACAGGCTGCAAAACAGGATTATAACAACATCCTCTGGACCATGGTTTGCCGAGGGCTGGTCAGCGGCTCTGATCTGAGCTGGGGAGGGAAATGCGCAGTTACATGGGCTGGGACAGATAATGAACTCCAGAGTGAAGAGCAGATTTTGTTACATGTTTTAATGCCAGTATCCTAAGCAACGAGCGTTGCAACAGAGAAGGCACAGGATATACAAATACGTTGCTATAGATATCTGGTCCTGCCTGGTAAACTCATGTGAACTTCTTTCCTGCCCTGCGGCAAAAGCCGACACCCACATACCAGCCACTGCAGCACCTGTCTCGTTTTCCCAGGCTGCAGACACCGGGCCAAAGTAACACCTTTAGATAAAGTCTCAGTTGCAAAAAGGAGTATCTTCACGTCTTGAAAAGCTACTAATAGAAGCAGCGAGATAAAAGAAAAACTTTAATTAATAATGCCTCAAAAAATTCAAACCCTGCAAGGTTTGAGATGCGAAAGGCTGGTGTTAAGAGGGGCTGAGGTTGCCTCTGCTGCTGCCTTCAGGGAAACAGAAAGAGAAACAAAACCTGCCAAGAGAAGAAAAGACCACTCTAAATAAATAAATGGTCTTTTAAAATTTTTCACTTTCAGTGACTAACTATGCTTTTATTTATATAAGAAACATTGCTTATTTGCAACTTACTGTGAAGTTCAATCCTTTCCAGAAGTTTATTAAAATCAGTGGGTGAAGGGGAAGGACCACCCCATGTACCACCCACATTTCAGTTTCAGAAAACTCAGTAACAACTCACATATGCCCATTGAATGTCCTTCCGAAAGGTGGAGTGAATTGGTAAAGAGACCTTGAGCCACCTTACCGCGGAAGTTTATCCATAAGCACATACCAGGAACTGTGTGGTCTTGAAAACCTGATTCCATGTCTGGGATGAAAATCCATTCTAAATAACTACCTACCCCCCACCTTGCCAAAGAAAGATATGATTACAAAGACTCCAACCCTGCAAATGACTATGTGGGGCGAATATTTCCAGGCTGGCACGTTCATTTCATGGAGTCAGCTGCAAAGGCTGAAGCGTAAGAAATTCCCTTACAGGTGTCGGGATTGCTCCCAACTATTGAAGTCACTTTATTCAGGATTATATTCTTGATTTACAGGGAAAAATTAGTCACTGACATCGAGCATTGGTACATTAACCTGAGAACCATTTTACATTTGGATCATAAGAGTGTGGTGAAGAGGCATTTGCAGATCACAGTGGCAGGACCTTCCCAGGTGCTGGAGTCACAGCAAGGAGCCACGGGATGCTGACACCTGCTGCAGCCATTGCTACCTGCAGTGCCCACCAACGCTGACCCCCACCGGCAGAGAAGAGTTTGCCATGGATGGCATGGTTACAAACTACTGAAAAGAAGCAAAAGCACAAACTACTCCCAAATATTCATGAACTGCTGCTAATGAGTAAGAAATGAAACCCATGCTGGGACCAGAAGAGCGGCAGTTCCTTGGGGAGCTCTCCATGATGTTCTCCAGCTCAGGGAGGAGAGTTTGTTACTGTAAAGGGCAAATATTCCCAATGCAGTAAGAAAAGCACAGAAATATTTCAAGTAAATTAGGAAATTGGGTTAATTTGGGTGGGAGCAGTTTAGGCAGTGATGCAGCTTGTGATTGCCAACAGGAAAAGAAAATCATGAGTGGATTTTCCTCATCTCCTCCCTTTGTCCTTTTTTTTTTAAACAAAACCAAGGGAGAAGCAGCCAGTCTGATTTTTTCAGATGCAGTGCAAAGTTGGCAAGGCTTAAAAAAATTACAGTTTGTTTACACAATATTGCAGATCAAGGAAATCCCGTCTTCACAATGTCTTCGTGCACAAGGTCTTTTTCTGAGACGGTTCGGTTATATGAGGAAAAACACACGTCATGTTCACTGAATATACTATTGTGATACATAATTTTTAATAAAACTCAGTGAGTGCTGGCCTGGAGGATAGGAGAAGGTGCCTGATGGGAACTGGGAAATCAGAGAGAACATTTTAGAAAAAGGGAAGAAAAGAGACAAAAATTAGCACAAGGCACTGTGTTTTTAATATAATTAAAACCACAGAAGTAGCACAGTCGGGCGGTTTTGCCATTAGATTTTAAAAGTTTCCTATGATGCATTTATTTAATTGATGAAGGTAAATCACAGAAAAATTCTCTACAGAATAATCACAGCCCCGAGAGAAAGGAGCCCAGATTAAATTTCAGAAGAATTAGTCAAACTCTGGCAGTAACAAGAGCCAGCCAATGGCACCTGAGCAAATTCCGCAGCATCAGAGCCACTCCTGTGGAGAAGATGGAGAGTTTGGGGACAATGCTACCAGCTAACCAGACAATGACAGATGATAACCAGCCCTCAGGCATGGTCTGAAAGACCATCCTCACTGCTAATGATGCCTAAATAAAAAACAAAGAAAAGATCTGACATCCTTCCCTTCCCCAGCTGCAGGTACTGTGCTGAGATACAGGGCTTGGAGGAATCACGGGGATTTCAGGGTAGCTAATTTGAAGCAGAGCAGGGAAGAGAGCTGGTTTTGCTTTCAATGAGTGAAAATAAACCTTTTTATTTAATTAAAAAAGCATTCTTTAGCAGGCGTATCCTTAGTGAAAAGATGCTCCAAAATGTGGCTTTGGAGATATGCCAACCAGCTACCTTTAACAAAAACTCAACATTAACTAAAGTACTAAGATACACTGGAGGAAAAAAAAAAAAAATCACCAAAAGAGAAAGATTCTTTCTCACCAACATGTTCAACCTCCAAATATATAGCTATTGCTAACAATTTCTACTACTAATACATGGGGGTTTTTTTGTTCCAAAAATATTAAATCTAATATAAATGCATCCATTTATTTTATTAACCTAGATTTCTAAAGTACCTTTTTAAAAAAATTTATTATCACGTCAAAATAGCACAAAAGCCACTAGTTAAATTCCTTGTAAAAATACATTCCACTAAACCAAAATTTTTCTCGAAACAGTGTTCTATTTCCCCTTCAGTGGTAAACACCAGTAACACTAATCAAATTGTTTCACACCTTAATTTTCCTGTTTGTTGAATGAAAAAAAACACTGAAGTTTCAAATCTAATAGCAAACCTGGAGTTCAACTTTTCTGGATTTTTTCCCTTACAAAGATGTGAATTAAAAACTGAGACTGAAATAAGTACATGAGAACAGCATCCCACCCATAAGGAAGGAACCTGGTTCTGCTGGATGCAGCAATTCAAGGAGCAGAAGACCAAATCTTCTGCTGGTAGGAATCAGCCCAAGGTCTACAATAGCTAAGGATATTACTCAGGTTCGTGCATGTGACTATACCAATCACACAGGGTTTTTTAAAAATTCATTTTTAGAATAAAGGAGCCAAAACTGCAGTGACTACTATCCTGTGCAGGAAAGCCATGGCCCCAGGACATACCCTGGACAAAAGCATCACACCGGGAACATGATGCAAGGTTTGTGTTCAGGTTATTATCAGGGCAGCCTTCGTGCCCTGAGAACACAATGGCAAGCACCTTGTGTTGGATTACAGCACCATTTATGCTGGGATGTGGACACCCAGCTGTCCTGCAACATCCTGCTGTCCTCTCAGGGTGGCAAGGACTGCCCGTGGCAAGGACTGCCGATGCCAAGGCACACCCGGGCTGGTGGCTCCCCACAGGCAACCACCTGCGAGGGCAGTTGTGGGCTTTTGCCCAAGGCAGTGCCTCGATGGTGTGAACTCCAGATGAAATGATCACAGGCATGAGCAGAGCATTGGTGCTCCTGTCAGGTGGATCCTGAATGCAGAGGGCCATTTTGACCAGCAGGGATATGACAGACCACCTCTCTGGCTGTGCATGATGCTCAGGGATACAGTAACACCTTCTCCCACCTCTCACTTCAGCTTTCATCATTAAAAATGGGGGAATTATCTCAAGAAAACAGCAGATGAAACCATATGATTTTGTAACTAGTTCCTCTAAAATCCATACAAAAATGGGCACCACCCCTTCACTGAGCTGTCAGAGACAGCACAGACTGGACTCTCCCAGCAGTCAAGACCAAGAGGAGGCTGGTGCAGCAGCACGGGCAGGACACCTCCAGTCCCAGCCCACACATTTAGTCATTGCAACTTCCATTAATCCTGAGCATTCAGGAGTTTGATTTGCTCTTAAGTGCATTCACTATAAATTATGCAGAAGAACAATATGACTCTCTGTCTCCAAGAAAGGGAGTGCTCCATATCAGAGGAGAAAGAGGAGACAGTGGTATTTTTAAGGGCACCAAGAACAGCCCTATGAAAATCCTTTCTCTCCTGGCATTTCTGTGTAGCATTAAACACTTCAATGCAAATCATCTTGGAAGCAAACCACGCAATCTGCACTCAAGACATCACTTTTCTCATTAACCTCCACCACAGGGTTCCATCCCCAGCAATACCCACACCAAATGTGCTTTTCCGAGCACTGCGGGTGAGGGCTGCCTGGAGCTGAGCCTCTGTTAGCAGGCTGGGTAAGAAGCAAATGGAAAATCAAATCACACTGAATTTTATATTTATATCTAAGTGATGCCAGTAGTGGCCAAATGGGTGTATTTTCCTCCCTAACTGGGTATAGTAACAGGAAGGAGATGTGATGGTTTTTAAGCAGGAAGCATCCCAACAGGCGTGGGATGAGGAGAGCTGACCTCCACCTGAGACCACATATGGGGCACATCCTGTCCCACCGCCTTGGTGCCGCATCGGTGAAGGTCTCGATTGCAAAAACAGGAAATGTGCCTTCTCTCAACAGTGATGTTGAAGATGGACATTCATGTTCACACGAGAAGGGGACGAGGGAGAAAACCTACTTCTGATACCCCCTTTAAAATCGCTCTCTCAGATGGAAGGATCTTCATGAACTTCATTTCAGCAAATGAAGCAAAAAAGAGCACCTAATCCGTAAGGTTTTAACATATCAGGCCATGGACAGATAAGCTTTCCTGGTTATGGACACACCAGGATACTGACGTCAGCTACTTTGTAACCTCTTAATTTATAACTCTGGTCTCTGCAAAGACCCTAAACTACACCTGGTATCAACTACCAGTCTGCTCCACTTCTAAAAGGGCTAAAAAAATCCTACTAAACCAAATTCTGCATCTTTTGCAAACCAAGATCCACGCTAGATCCACACCAGGCTGGCATTTTGGGTTTTTTTTTTTTAACTTCCCTTCCCCAAGGATAACATTATCTATTTTCCTGGAAACTTTCAGCAACTTTTCTGCAGGAGGAGAAGGTATCCTGTGCAAGAAACCATGTCAACAAGATCTTTCCGTAAATGTAACATTTGCGTAAGATCAACACAATAATTTATCATTTATTTTTTCCTCTTGAAAGGAACAGGAAAAAAGTGTTCAAAGGCTGCGGCAGTGGTTAAAAGGAGGGCTCCGATGGTGGAGGATGGTGCAGGAATTGAAAGTTTCTGAAGTGATGCCTTCTCCTGGAGTGTGCACACATCATCTTTCAGCACACAACAGCAAGGCCGCTTCCCTTTGCCTTCAAGCCTGCTAACAGCTCTTTGTTGGCACTACATATGTTGAAAAGGGAAGGCCAGCAAATATACCACCCTTAGGGTCAGAGGAGTCAGTTCCACAACCGATATAGATGTTTGGAGTCACACTGGCATTGGGGAAGAGGTTCCTGCCACAGGAAGATGAAGTTTGATCTGTTCACCTGAAGGCAGTCTGGACAACGGAAGAACCAGGTAAATAAATCCTCCAACTGGCACTCTGCCCTGACTGAGCCTGTCATTCAGACTCTCCTTTCTTCCCCCTGCAAACACAGGCATGATCCTGCTGCTGGACTTCTCTGAGATAAACGCAGCATAACAGAAATAATCCCACATTTCCCCGCCCCTACTCTGAAGAGAGTAGGCAGTAGTACCTTAAAAGCATTTTAGGCCCTTGCATTTTTGTGGTTAACATTACTTTTTTAGCTTCTTGACCCTCTATTGCAGAGATTATGACTTGTCAGACCTATTTTGAGACCTCCTTTAAGTTTCACAACTAAAACTCAGTGGCAAGAATCAGATAGACTCCCAAAGAAAGGTCGACCCTTGTATTTCCTCTGCAACACTGACATTTCCAACTGCAGGAGGAATGGTGGGGCAGGGCAGACAGATGGGCATTTATGCATCCCATAATCCAGGACAGAGCTCTTCAGCATTTTGGTGCCGAAACTCTGTGTTTTGGAAGAGGAGAGGAGCCGCAGCTAAGGATGACCCCGCTGAACAATAGCACACAGCTGGGTTTTGGAGTGACTCCAAGCAGGGTGGGACTGTAAGAAAGTGGACAAAAGGTTTGGATAGAGATCTACAGGGAGGAAGCGCTTCCCACTTCCTCCACAGAAAGGACCAGGGCTTTAAATAAACCTCCTCCTGAGCTCTGCTGAAGACCAAAAGGGTTGCTGCTGGAAGAAAGTCCTGTCTGGCTGGGACACGGCTGAAGGCTGATGGGGCTCTCCCAGGGAATGCAGCCGCTCTGCTGCAGTTCCCAACATGCTGGTGGGAAGTGGGGGAGGGCTGGGCTGCCCACAGTCCCATTGTAACTGGCATCATCTAGACAAAAAAGCCTGTAAAACCTCAAGACAGGGCTCTCAGCTCTGCCACCAAAGGTGCAGAGCCAGACTTGTCCCTCAAGCACATATTTTGATGAAAAAGGTGAATCAAAGTGCACATTTACACTTTGCAATTCCATTTCATCATTTACCGTTTAGCCCTGTCTTGTATGGCCTACAGGGCTGCAGCAGCACCTTTATTCTGACAGACAGAGACAATCAACTTGCTCCATCCCCCCCCAGCTCCTTTCTACCCTCCCCACCTCTGCAGCCACATGGGATCTTCCCCCCTTGCCTCCCTCCTGTCTCTCACATGGTCCCACACTTAGACCATGAACATGGGAGCCAGGGTTGGGCTATAGGTTGGGCAACAGTACTGATGAGCGAATGACTGACACTGACAAAAAATCACCCCCCTCCTAACAAATACCAATGGAATACTTACTTTGCTTGGATGTAACAGAATCACACCCTAAATACAGTAATACATACTTGTAAACCATCCAAATCTTTCCTCTGTACAGTACCACATGAATTATTTTATCCATCCATTTTAGTGTACATATTCAGTTGTAATAACCCTTATCTTCTCTGTTCTCCACCCTGAGCATCGGCCCACAGCAAGAAGCCTGTTTGTTGTTTTTCAACCTGTCCTTAGTCTGCTAGAGCACCCATGGCTTACAACCCAAAAGAAGACGACTTGTGCTGTGCCAAAATCACTAAAATTTACATCTCAGATATTTTCAATGGTCTGGAAGACTTAATAACAGAAAATAAGGGAGAGAAGGAAGGAAACCACAGGTTTGGAAAATATCAGGCTAGACAGATTAAGAAGCAATGTGGAAAAATATACTCCAATTTATATTCTCAAAACAAAAACAAAGCTATAGGCACATCAGAAAGAACTGAGTTGTGCACACATTTCTGCTACAGCAAGAAATGACACTGCTCTGAAATGGGATCAAATAAGCAAACATCACATTCCTGGAGGAAAAAATTATTTCATGAATGGCTTGGCACAAAGCAATTACCCACCAGTTTGGAACAGACATCTGTGATACTGACCTGCCGAGACAGCCATTGAAACTGCACTTCGTCCAAATTTGGGAGAGAAAGTTATCAACTCCTATCCTGCTTTACAAAGGAGCGAAAGAATCAGAACTATTTCTTGTAGCAATTGTCTGCCAGGCTCTGGCTTCACTGGACAGCAAACTGCTCTCAATAAATGTACTGTTCCTATAAAATTCCTGGGTTTTCTCTACTAATTCACATCCCATGGCAATCTGGTGAGCACCCAGCTGAGGTGACTCTGTTGGGCTGAAATAAGGCAAAGTGCAGTAAGAAGCAGCCCATGCCAATACCAGATTTGCAGCCAAGAGTGAGAGGGGCAGACCTGCTCAAGTGCCAGCCCTGGAGAGGTGGCATATCCACCACTGGCATGCACTGAAGCAAAGATGCTGAATGCCACTGTTCCTGCAAATTCAACATGGCAATTGTAGGTTATTTCTCTACTTCTTGTTTCCAAGCTATCCTAATGTCCTATTAGCTTTTGTTACTCAGCTTTGTCCTAATGGCTTCTGTACAGAGCTATGTCAGAGTGGATGCATCTTAATATACTTGTACTTTAATGCAGTCAATACTCATTATTTTCAATATTCCTGAAGATGAGCTGCTCCTTTCAGTGAAACTACGTTCAGGCCCTGACACGGCAGATGTAGTGTCACTCACTGACTTTCTTCCTGAGCTTTATCCCAAAAGCCAGACAGGCTTTGCTCCCACCACCCCAGTCAAGGCCTCATTCCTCTACTGGCTCAAAATCATCTTCTAACTTGAGCTCAAATGTATTCAGTGCTGGTGACCACACCTGCTCTGGTCCCAACACCATCTTCTCTGGAACTTCCCCTCTGCTACACACATGGATAGAGTGCCATCAGTCCCACGTCAGCCTTGGCTTTCCTGGTTTAGCTGACCAGGTTCTTCTTGCCTCCTCTCAGACACACAGTGTCCTTTCCCCATGTCACAGAAATCCTCCCCTGCACTTAGTGCAGTGCCAGCCTCCTGACCCTGGCACCGCACGCACCACCTCAACACCAAGTTTCCTTATCTGCACTGGGAACTCATCCAAGAAAGGGATTTGCCTTTTGACCTTAGTGCCTTGGGTCAATCTGTGTTCAGCTCTGCCTGGGCTGTCCTCCATGCTTCCAGTGAGCAGCTTCTCCCCTGTTCAGGGACAGACTTTCCCTGTGTTTCATGCCTTTTCTGTGCCTGCCATCCTCAGGGATACCCTGCCCTCTCAGAATGACATCCTGATCTTCTTCCATGCTGATGGCAAATGGCAGTGTCATGGCACCAGATACGTCACCTGTGCACCCCCAAATGTGGAGCTTCAAAACCCCTCCACTGAGAAGGTCTAATGGACGAGATGTAAAACTTGGGAAAAATAAGGTCAAGAAGTAAGTGATCCAGCACATTACTGGAACATCTCCACATGTAAAACCTAGTAGTACAAGTCATAGAAGGATTTTTCCAGTTTCTTCTCCAGCTCTCAGCGTCAGAGGGGGACCACTTCTACCACTCATCCAGTTCGTGAACAGGGAATAATAGCTTATTTGTTTTATAAACAAAACAGTAGGGTTTAAAGCCAACCAACCAACCAAATGTAACCACACCCTCAACTAGGGGAGACCACAATCACTCTATTTGCTATTCAGTAGGATCTGTCTACTACACACGTGTATTTCCATTTTACTCAAAATAAAGTTGGGTCTTTTTCCTCATAAAGGGTGACATGCAGATCTGGCACGTCAGAGGAACAGCTGAAACCAACAAAAAAGCCATCAGGCAGTTTGCTCTGAAAATACAGTAAAAAAAATCCCCCTTTACTAAGCAGTAAAAAAGGTGACTGAAAATACCCCTGAATGCTACAAGCAGGCTGCAGCCCACTTGGAGTGTGAGGAGCCTTGGGATCCTCTGAAGGGGCAGTGGAAGCAGTTCAGCAAATGTTCATGCACACTTGGTGCCTGTAGTCAATGAGAGATTTGCTGCTGAGAAAAGCACTTTTTCCCTTTTTAAAGAAATTTTACATCAAAAGAAGTGTGTCTTAGCTGCTCTAACCCATGGATGGGCCCACAGGGGTGGAGCACATCTCTTCCCCTAGCTCCAAGCAGCACTTGCACCAGAGCAACACAACATGACCTTCTGCAAACCAGAAACCTCTGGACTGGATCACTGTGCAAGTCAATGGATGGGGAGAAACTGTGCAAAAATAGCCCAAGTTTGCCAGAACTCTGGGCTATGCCATAATGGCATTTGGATGCACACCGGGGCATGCAGGCAGCTGTGGCCAGGCATAGGTCTGCTCAGCGGGGCAATCCGACGGCCCATCACTGCTGCCATGTGAGTCGTGAAACGTCTCAGCATGCCACTGAATAAACTCTCTGTGTGTGCATAAAACCCCCCATATCGGCTTTTCCGATGGAAAGTGACTGCTTCCCCACCGACACTGCCCTTTTCAGCACGGAGGAAGCTGCAGCAGCACATTCCTCGAGGCTGCACCACGAACCCACAGGGGCTGTGGGGAGCACCTCAGGCAAAGCTTACAGAGCTCCTCAAAAACAGAGCGCCACTCTCTACCCACAAATAACCCCACTAAAACACATCCAATTTCTTGATGCTGCTGTTGCTGCCAGCATTTCCAAGCCTGAAGCTTTCCAGGAGAAATCCATGGCATGCACACACATCGGACTATGCTACATTTGACATGAGTAGCCTGGTTTCAAGCATCTATAGAAGCAGTGGGAGCTCCCATTTTTTCACTAAGAGCACATCTCAAGCTAATACAAATTAAAGTTAACCAGTGGCAAAGCCTGCTGCTCCGACTCTGCAAGGAGGATCACACCTGCCAGTGGCTGCCCCAACAAAAAAGCAGGATGCTGGAGGGCTCCTGCTGCGATGCAGAGAAGTGGCAGCTGAGATCTTGCTTCTGCTGTGCCAGGCACCATGGATGGGGCCAAAAAGAGCCTGCTGCTGTGCCAAAAAGTGGGTAATTTAAGCTGAAAGGCAGCTGATAGGACTTCCCTGCTTTGCCAGGCAGCTGGCTGCAGAAACACATTTTGCAGCAGCAAATATCACCCTGCACTGATGAGGTGGAGAGTCCTTTCAAGTCAGTCCTTAGCAGGTCTAAAGATGGGCTAGAGGAGCTGCCCGATAAATGGCAATGCTTGGCAAGCCAAAACCAAAATATATGTGCTTCCTCTTTCAAAAGGTTAAGGTCCTTTTTCCTACTGCTGCCTTCCAGTCCATTAAATATCACTAAATTTACCCTGACTGAAAATATTAGAGGTCTCATGCCTTAAACTTGGAAGAACATTTTTTCCACTCAGAGGAATTTTGCTTACCTTCACCAAGCAGTAGTGCCAACAATTGTTAAAGTACAGTATAAATATTAGCCCTTGCCAGTAAACAAATGCAAATTTTGGCACCAGATCACACTGAAATAATGACATAATCACAGAATGGTTTGAGTCAGAAGGGACCTTTAAAGATCATCCAGTTCAACCCCCTGCCATGGTCAGGGACATGTTACACCAGACCAGGTTGCTCAGAGCTCTATCCAACACGGCCTTGAACATTTCAAGTGATGGGGCATCCACAACTCTGGGCAGCCTCTTTCAGGTTCTCACCACCCTCACAGTAAATTTCTTCCTTATGTCCAATCTAAATTTACCCTCTTTCAGTCTAAAACCACTGCCCCTTGTCCTGTCACTACAGGACCCTGAAAATACCCCACCTTTCTCCATCTCTTTTATAAGCCCCTTTGTATTGAAAGACTGCAATGAGGTCTCCTTGGAGCCTTCTCCAGGCTGAACAACTCCAACTCTTTCAGCCTTTCCTCATAGGAGAGGAGCTCCATCCCCGTGACCATCTCGATGACCCTCCTCTGGACTTGCTCCAACAGGTCCATGTCCTTTCCTGTGCTGAAGGCTCCTGAGCTGGACACAGTGCCCAGGTGAGGTCTCATCAGAGTAGAGGGGCAGGAGCACCTCCCTCATACATGTCAACACCTCGCACGGAAAAGCCCAGCTGAGGAATACCAACATGGATTGAGCAATCCTGCCCGAGGGACTGAAGAATGTATGCACAGCTATGGACTACAATAGTTAGAAATTGCATTTCCATGCTTTATTTATTTGTATTTAACAAACTAAAACCCTAAGTGCCAAACTGAAGGTTCAGTGACAACTCATACTAAACATATTAACTACTCAGATTATTAAAACACTCAAGAGCTGCTTTACTTCCTTCTGTGTATGCTCTACTAATCTCTACACTTCTCTCAGTCTGATAAAGCAATTTAAAAAAATCCATTTCACTTTCAGTTTCTGACCAGAGAAAGCACCATGGGTTCACAAGCTATCAGGATTTTTTTTTTTAAATGAGAAATGTTATTCTCCTTATACTTTCAGTAAATAATCCCAGCGAGTTGAGGTATGAAACAGACCTGCAAAACTAAATAGGCAAGAATGTAAACTTGGTGCCTCCGCCTCAAAACACTTCCAGCCTCACCTAAGGAGTGACTTGGCCGAAGAGCTATTTATTGGAACAAAGAGGCTGAGTGGTGCAGGAGTGGCAGGGAGGGCAGGGAGTGTAACACCTAAGCCAGTTATGTAAGCGGGGAAGCACGGGGTGAAAGGACGGGAGGACTCTGCGGGACGCGCGGCAGCCAGCCTCGCAAAGCTCATAAGGAGCTTTGGCAGGAGCCGGCTGCCCCGCCGCTGGGCAGGGGACGCAAGCCAGGCTCCAGCACCCTGGCGCAGGACCCAACCCCGCACCCCGAGCCACAGACACAGGTGCTTTGCTGCTGGGCTTTCTGCTCACAGGGCACAGGAGTGGAGCCCGTGGGATGCTGCGGAAAACAACAAAAGGGCTTTGGTGCTTCCTCTGCCATCTATTTCAGGTTTTAATGCTGGTTTTGCTTTTTTCCCCCTGGACTCGCTGCTGAAGTGCCCACGGACAATGAGACTATTGAGCATTTACTACAGCGTGAGATTAGTTTGGGTTTCAGTTTCTGCTGAGCCAGCTCATTTCCTTCCACATTCTTACAGGAACAGATGCTAAAATATAAAAGGGCAGTCAGCATCATAAAGGCAGAAAAAGGAAAACCCTTCATACAACAGCATGAAGTTAAAAATACTTTTTCACAGCTTTAGCCAGAGCCATTCAATAGCTTGCTCTGCCATCTAATTACATTACATTGAAGAGGCAAAAGATTATTATTTTTTCTTAAGAGCAACAAAGCCACAAACACACACACACCTCAAAATATCAAAAAAACAACCAAACATCCAACAAAAAAACTGGCTAAACTGGCCAGATTAAAAGAAGTGTTCAAAGGAGCTAAACAGAAAAATTAGTTTTGTCCCCTCCCATCATGCATGACTGCAGTGCTGCCTTCAGACACCAAATTCAGTTGCTGCAGCAATTAGTCACAAAATTCAAGGGGAGTTGAAACTGCCAGATACACCAAACAGCATCTCTGTGCTGGAATTGGTTCTTCCCCCACAGAGGCATACCAAGCAGATGGAAAACCTGCAGCTCACAAAAAGCCATAAGCCATCCCTGGGCTGCAACAGCAGCAAGGACAAAGTGATGGCAGCCCTCTCTAAACAAACACCCGGCCCTCGTGCCACTGCTCCAGTCAATGCAGGAGCATCTCTTCCTTGGAGCATCTCTTCCCTGGGAGCTTTGGTGCTCAATGGCCACAGCCCAGGGCATTCCCCACAGGGCCTTACAGCAGAGACAGAGCCACCAGGGCTGGGACTGTCTTTAGGGAAAAAGTAGGTGGAAAGAAACCCAGATTGCCTAATTGCATCACACCAGCCACATTTCTCTTTCCCCAAAGTTACATCCATCAACTTTATTCTTGCTCAGAAAAGTCCCAAGTATGGCAAGATGCTTCCCTATCCAGCTCTGACATTCAGATGTTTTGCCAGCTAGATGGGCAACCTGCAACCCCTCCAGGCACTGTTCAAAGTACCTTTTACATACAGATGTAATATCCATTATATCCTATAATGCTTCTAAAATGCTTCTCATTAGCCACCCCAGATGTGCAAGCCACTACTTGGCAAGCCCACACCTTCCCGATGCTATTCCACCAGCCCACAGCTGAACCTGCAAGCACCATCTCCTCCAAGCTGTGGGAAAAATACATTGAAACAGGCCAGAAAACTGAGATCACAAAGGACCAAAACCAGTGATTCCCCCATCAGGTTGCTTCACTGCTTGGTGGAAATTTTTCCAGGCGGTTTCTAAACCCCTGAGAACTACCAAGCTGTGAAGTATAAATATGCAATGTAAATACAGAGACATCAATAGGACTAATGACATGAAATCACTGATAAAATTTAGGAGGATTTTCAGACAAACCTTTCCAAATCATTAGCTTCTGGATTTAAGACAAGTGAGGCAGGTTCATGGAGGCTCAAGCAAGGTAGAGTAAAACAAATTTAGCTCACATGGATAACATAAATGTCCCTGCTGGCAGCTTGGACCAGAACCAGGCTCCACAACACCTTACTGACCACAACCTTGGGGAATTTCAATCCTGCCTCTAAAGAGCAGAGAAAATGATGCAATTTCCTATTGCTTTCATCAACTTATTCATAAATGCTTTAGTATTATGAACATTTTAATCACCTGTGCATTGCCTACACAGTATCATTAGGTGTTCTTTCAAAACAAACAAACAAAAAAAATGTAGCATCCTTCATGCAAAAATAAACTCCCAGGGCAACTCTTGACAAACACAGCTGCACCACCCCTTCAGCCAGGAGATGCCTTTCTCCCTTCCCAGCAGCTCTCCCAGAACCGGCTCAGCAAACCACCCCAGCACCCACTGCTCCTCCCTGCCTGGAGAGCGAAGCCCTCTGCAGCTGGCACAGCTGGTGTCACACAGTGCCCAGTGGCTCTCAGGCCCAGTTTTGGTGCCAGTTACACCACCCTACTGCCACACTGCTGCATCAGCACAAGGGGCTGCCATCATATTTTTGATGGCTTCACCATTTCTCTGCTTGTTCACCCATTTCACCAAGACCTCTAAGCCATTCCAGACCTCTGAACTACTCTCTGGGATTTAGGGTTTAAAGCCAACCCCTTCCCTCACTGCCAAAACATACACTTGGGACTGATGGAGGACCTAAACATTTGCCCCACAACAAATATTTATGGGTGTAGAGGGACTTCATGCAGCACCCCAAGCGAGACAGACACCAACTGACTGCAGCGTCACCCCCCGGAACCCAGAGAAGGGACAGTCCCACATCATCAGCCCCACTCCTCACTGGCTGCCCAAGATAGTGCTGGCTGCCCTGCACTCACCCCCTCACCTCACCCCTCCAGATGCCCTGGGCTCAGGCAGGGGGGTCTCCAGGCTGGACTGGCCACCCCATCTCTTCGGCTGCTCCTTCACAGCCCTATGTGAACCAGGAAGCGGAGGCAAGCCAGCAATTTATTTTTAACTTTTTTTTTTCTCCCTTAAATAAAAAGCAAAACCACATGCATAAACCACACGTTCACGCTCACTCCACCCAGTGACGGGTTTTACATTTTGCATCCTTCCAACACTCAAAAATTCCTGGGCAATGATGTAGAGCAGACATCACCCCACAGATTTCCATTATACCCCTCAGTATCCCTGTTCCTACACTGGCAAAATAAGAGTCTCTCAAACACTGAATTAAGTCTCTCCACAAAGCAGGCAAAGCCTGAAGAGAGAGCTCATTGAGGGCGACTCTGCTCTCAGGTTGTCTCCCCCTTTCCCTCCCTTCCCAAAACCATCCAGGACATCCAGGAGCACTGGCGGAAGTTGCAGCTCACACTTCCAAAGCTTTGCTGCAGACTCTTTGGAGAAAGAAGAGCTAGTGTGGGATTATGAGACCCTTCCCACAAGTTCAAGCACAGCTTTGAATCCCTACTAACCAGAATTCGGCTCTTGCTTCTCTTCTGCAGCTCCTCAGATGTCATTGCTTGTAACATCTTTGAGTGTTTCATAGAAACAAGTTACAGGATCTCAAGCAACACCCCAAATTTTAGTTTCAGAGGGGCAGGCAGGTGGAAAGAGTTAAAGGGTTTCTCAGCAGCTGGTAGTTTTGCAGTCTACATGTTGAATTTTTGGAGCTAGGAGGAGACCACCCATTCACCATGGGGACTTTTGGTACAGCACTTAGCTTCCCTCAAAGTTAAAATAAGAAGTTGAAAGATCCCCTGTTTTTTCCAAAATGTCTATTGAAACTTCACCTTCATTAAAAGGAAGGGGAGCACTAGGTCAGTACACACATATCTACACCTTGAGCAGCAAGACTTCTGAATCAGAGACAAAAACCTTCAAGGAGCAAATACATTAACACAAGACCCAGTTTGTACCCACAGTCTGATGTGGCTACACATTCAGGCTCTAATGGCAAAATTACCTGTTTTCAACATCTGTTCAAAGAGAAACTCCATACCAGCAGAGTGCCACTTAGACATGACCATTATTAATACAAAAATGCCTGTTTCAGAGCTCTGAAAACACTAATTAATCACAGCACTGGCTTTATGAGTGATCATTTGCAAACGCCACGCCAGCTCTGCACCACCCTGACATTGCTGGCAGTGCCTCATCCCAGGCAGAAAAATGTCCTCACTGCTGCTGGATACCATACTGCTTGGACAGCAAGTGTGAGCCATTGGTTTTGATGAAAGGCACTGGAAATCAAAAGAAGGCATCTGCCTCAATTTCAGTATCTCCCTATTGACTTTTACCTCCAAGACAAGAAGAATTTGGTGAGTTTGCACAGCAGCTCAAGGATGGACTGGACAGCTTCAAGCATTACAAGACTTGAAGATATAATAAGCCTTGCTCCACAACCTCAACAATAAAAAGATGTTTGTGAATATAAAAAGGTGGAAGCTGAGATGGTTGGGTCACTCCAACTACTATGTGTTCTTCTACACTAGGATAAAAAGAAGATTCAATGCAGCCCTGCAGATACATTAATTAATTCAAAAATCTTCTGGAAAAACTGGCAAACATTTTTGTGTATATTTTAGGAAGCAGAGCTGAAGTGGAACATCTTCTCCCAGTCCAGCCTAACAAACAACATGGTAAGATGTTGGCTTTAGGACAGCAGATTATGTTAGCTGACAACCATCCCTTGCTTCACTCTTGCTCAGCCCTCTTGGCCTATCTCAACCAGCCAAACTGGGTTTTCAAAACAGCTCTCTGTTGGTTGTTGCAGGTGTCATTAGCCACCTTGTCCATGCTTTATCCAATTATTTACAGTGCCCAACCAGCACCCTCTGAAAATGCACCAAGGTGCCTGGTACCAAGTTTAATTATTCCCTTGCTGAAGAACTGCAGGTTATTTTACGCAGAGCGATGGGGAGCCTTATCTTGTGCCCCATTTCCTGAAGGAGAAGCACCACAGCCAGCTACAATTTCCTTGCTCTGCAGAAGCAGCATATTCCCCTTCCCACTGCCTGAGGCTCTGCCTCACCTCTCTGCCAACGGGGTGGATTTGAAACTGCAGTAACACCAGCCTCCTGCTCCCTTCCCACACAAGACCACCCATAACAAGGCAGCTCCCTCTTGTCTCACCACAGGGGTGGACACAGACACCCCACAGCAGCACCAGAGGGCTGAAACAGGCTGCCAGCCCCCTCAAGGAATGCTGGCACAGAACCCTTGTGCCAAACACCATCAAGTTCCCAAAGGAAAAGCTTTTAAGTGTCAAGACCTCTCTTTCTCAGCCTCCAAAGAATCCTACAGATTTCTCCAGCAGCCCAGCTGACTGTGTTTATTGCTGCATCCTTCACTTTATGGGTCAACATATACCAGAGAGCCAGCAATTCTCAGCTAATCAGATTTCTGTGCAGACTGACAAATGGCTTCCAATAAGAATACAAAAACCCAGTAAAATCAAGAGTCTCTCTAATCAACGCACTTGATGGGATGCAGTAAGCCTGTAGGAAGCTCATACGCTTTGTTAACACATTGGATTGCCTTTGTGGCAGGATCTCAGGGGGCTAGCAGCAGTGGGGGGACCCCAGCCCAGGCCAGCTGCTGGAAGCAACATGTTCATCTTTGTTCTTTGTGCTCCACTCGATGCTATGTTATTTTGAAACTAATTCGTGGAAATTCCTTGACATACCATTACTGTGCTTGCCAAACGCCAAAGCTTCAAACTACAGTGTGAAGACACACTCACAAAGAATGTTCTTGCTGCACCGCTGGATTATCCCAGCCCAGAAACTTCTTATAAGTGAATTCTTCCAATCTCCCCAGGCAGACATGAAAAATCCATGAACTGGCATTGCTGATGGGGTACATAAATCATCTTTCCCATGAAGACCAAGCACCTCGCCTTGTTACTGACCCTGCAGCTCTGCCACATTCTGTCCCCTCCAACCTCCTGATCCTACACACTTTACCCCACAAAGCTCACTCATCATGGAGAAGAGCTTCAGAAATTTAATGACATCACTGACATATATATATGGCAGCCCTCCTTCCCACAGCAAGGCTCATGGTGACAGCAGGGCACTGCATGCCCCAGGAGCCAAATGGCTGAACCCAGTGAGTCAGGAGAGGAGGAGATGATGTGCAGAGAGGCAGGTGGAAAATAATGACCTTCTCCTCCACAGTGGCCCTCAGCTGGTCTTAGAAGATGGCCAGGATTTCCAGCTAAAACACTGGTGCTCTCAGAGGTCTGGCACCCGAGCTGCTGAGCAGGTAAAGGGGACAGTGAATCTGTCAAGGTCCCTGATTAGGTGTGAAAGAAAAACCCTGTGCACACAGTACTCTTACTGAAGCTATAAATAGTCCCCTCTGCACCAAAGTTGTGCACACTGTATTGACACTCCTGACTTAATAGGATTTCCTAGGTAGCCCGAACCAGCTTGAGCTGCTGCAGGGCAGCCTTGCTGAGCCATTTTCACAACACACGCATACACTGTGACTGGGGGGAGCACAGCGGATAATCCCGTGTTTCCAGTGTCCTGATCACACTAAGGCAGGAAAAGACTCTGACAAACTCCTAGAGGGTCAGAATGAGTTTGCATGCACACCACAATACGGAGAAAACTTCCAGGATGGCCTTTTTGATGCAACAAGCTTATCTCCCAGCTACATTTCAGAACTTACTACAGAAGAACAGAAGAAGAAAGAATTTCTTTCTTCATTATATTCATCCTTTTTTACAGTGGTAGAGAAAGATAAAAAACAATGCTGTAATAAATATATAATATCATTTTTATATCAAATAATGTAAAATATTATTTTCCTACTCAAGTATATCATGTCATTTCAGTTCCTGTAAGTAAATTAAACCAGTTCTCCCACTAATGGCTCATTATTGTCTTCAAACAAATACATCAGACAAGAATTTAAACATCTCTTATGCTACTTTATTCCTCCTAAAGAAATCCCACCCTGTTTGGGTTACTGTCTGTTAACCTGACAGGCTGACCTGAAAACTGTTAACCAAATAATCTTTTACTGTAACATTTCCACTACATTATCTTTGCCTTTGTGGTGCTTAACAGCTTGCCACTGGTGCTGGGAATCACATCCAAGTTTTGCCCTGACCCTTTGAGCCTGTACAAGATGTATCCCCTGTCCTTGGATCCAAGGATGGGCTGTGCTGCTGAGCCTATGCCCGCCTTTCCAGGTACAACCACAGTATTGCTTCACCCAGCCCTGCCTCATCACTTCCATCACCTGATAAAGCACTCCAAAACCTGTCCACTGACCTGCTATGGAGAAAGCCAATATTGATCCTTTCATGCCCAAAAGGTACTAGTACCACGGGCCTGAGTACAACTACCTGACTGCATAGCCAGCTACCCCACTTTGCCCCAAAGCTGCAAGCGTTGGGCAACACCTGGCTGGAAACATTATCCCAGCACCTTGGGGCCTGAGTCCCAGATCGGAGGCAGCAAGACTTTATGTCATACAGATGAAGAACAAAAAGATGTTTTCTGGTACCTTATGTCATTCCCAACATCGCTGCCTCACAGGCAACTTTCCTCAGCAAGGAATGACATGGGACAGTTGCCTATTGCATATTCCCTGCCAACCCCAGCTTCCTTCAACTGCTCCATCACTACAAGCAACCCAGGAACCACGCAGGGCAATTGTACCTGTCCATCCACGTGCTAAGTATTGCACAGGGCTGACCCGACCTGCTCAAGATGAGCTCTCATTTGTGCCTGTCGCCCTGGACATGCTGTGTCTCCAGGGCTTAGGGATGCAAACTCTCTGTGCAGCACTTCTCTGTTTTTCTGGAATGACATTTGGCTATTTGAAGCACTGGGAATTTGTAACAGAAGAAGAAGAAATAATAAAGTTGACCTCAAGCTGGTTCAATACACTCATTCTGAAACTAAAGTAGCTAGAACACAGTGCATCATTTTTTCCTACCACAGTCTTAGCTGTTATGGAAAATGCAGCAGTGAAGAAAAGAGCTGGCTCATGAGCTAACATTACCTGTCTGCACCTCATCTGCTCCTTCAGTATGCTCTGTACACCACGGCAGTGATACACATAGTGCTTGCATGGCTATCTAAGAACCCCAGGCAGAAGTGATTGCAAGAGAGACATGTAGTTCAAAATTTCATTAAAGAAATGGCTATAATACAATCACAAGCCACTCAATGCACTAGAGGCTGAATGTTGCTAAGGAAAATTATGAACCTCCTCCTGCAAATATCCTTATCTACCCACAACAGAGAAGGAGCCAATAGTGTAGCAACATCTATATCCAGCACAAGGACTAGACCAGAATAAGGTGATCATTAAACAGTTTAAATCAAAGAAGATGGCAAAATGTAATGAGCCTCAACAAACCAAGTGAAACAGGGCTAAGAGGCTCTACCAGCTATGTCTTGCACTTAGTCACCTCTAAGGAAACCTTTTGTAGGAGATGGAAGGACAATCATCTTCTCAAGAGCTTCCACACTGGATGGATGATGGACAGGTGGTTCCTTTTGCAAAACTCATTTTCTTTATTCTGCACAGTGGATAATTCAGCTCAAGGGTAAGGAAAAAAAAAAAAACAGAAGGAGAGATAGGGAAAATGCTTGAATGTTAAAATAGGCAAATTACTGAGCTAGAAAATCTAGATTAAATTAAGCATTCCTGCAAATGTGTAATAGAGAAACGAATGGCTCCCATCTGGAAGCTCAGCAAATTAACTTGGATCCTGGTTAAGACAACAGCATCAGAGTCTGCTTCCAGAAATGTAAATATCCAGTGTGCATTTGCAATCCAATCACAGGCTAAAAATACAAGACAACTCGGAGTGGAAATCTGATTTTGTGTCTACCCTCCTAATGGGAAATAAAAAAATAATTCTTTAGACACAGCAATCTGGACTAATTTTTCCTGCTTGGAGAGATGATGCAAGATGTCTTTGCACCAGCAAAGTCTTTCAGCTGCTTCTGATTACAAGGCCACAGCTCATGTGTTGGAGGCCTGACTCTTCTTCCTCGTATTCTGCTTCCCCATCTCCTTTTCCATCCTGTGTCCCCTGGCCGCTCCACTGTACTGGCCTCAGCTCTCTGTATATTTACACCACTTCATTTGATTCTTCTTATTAAGAGTATTCCAGTTTCTTTTTCCCTCAGAGATTTATCTCTGGCCTTTCAGTAAGAGAAGGGCTCTTGGTCTCAGTGTGCAGATGAAAAACTCAGCCACAGGCATGAACCAGGCTCAGGACTAAATTTAGCCCAGAGGAGGATAGTCTTTCTGCCGGTAGACCAGGAAGGCAACTTGGAGCAGGAGCCTATTCTAGATGCTCTCTGGTGGTGTCTACCTCCCTCTAGGCTATAGAGAGAGTCTGGGGATACCAGGCTTAGACTCTGAGCATCAGCCCGGAGGACTTTTGGTGCTACAAAAGGAAGGAAAAGCTATTACAAGTTAATGTCATCCATATGGTTCAAGAGCTGACACCGAAAGGGAAGTTTTAGGGTGTTCCACCACCAGAAGGCATTCATGGAAAAAAAGATGTTTCTCTGTGTATGAGACACGTCCTTCTGTGATCACAGCAGGCACAGCCAGGAGTTTTAAACTACAGGAAAAAAAAATACCTCTAGAGACAGGATGATCAGGAAAATCATTTAATTCCCACATCTAGGTTTAATAACAAATAGGGGGATTGGTAAATGTGGACAAAAAAGCACATATTATCCAATCTTAGGCGAGCAAAGAGCATATGAACACTAATAGCAGCAGTCAGATAGCATGTTAGGTAATTAGCCAGAATTCACAGATGATGAGTAAGAAACAAGAGCACGGATTAACACACTGATACCAGGACAAAGGGCACTGCAAGAGAAAACTCATGGGGCAGAAAAAGAAGCTCCAAAGGACAGCAGTGGTATGGGGTCAACACTGCTTGGAAGAAGGAGGGACAACAGCACAGGTTATCCTACACCCTACAGAGTCTGCATGGCAGTGCAGTGCAGACTGCAAGGTCCACAGCAAGACAGAAGTGCCAGCAGGGCTTATCTTACTGCGGGACTGCAACTTCCCAAAATATTCAACTGAAGAACCCACTATTAACGTAAAGAGCTGACCACAGATATTCCTGGAAGCAGAAGACAACAATTATAATCCTCCAGCTGCTGAACTAGAAAAGGGCAATTCTAATTTAGACACTGTAAGCAGCTATAAGTGCTCGATGAAAGCAACTCTGGAGGCAATTGTAATCATGGAGAGGTGATTTAGGGAAACACAAAAATTCATCTTTTCAATTTCCCATAAGCTTTGAGGAATCTAAGGAACGCGGCATGGAAGCCAACTGGATGAAAGTGCTCAAGAACACACTTGTGAGAAGCTTAGAATATCTGTATGGCGAAGATGAAAAAAAAAAAAAAGTTGGTACTGATCAACCCCAAACAAAGTAGGAGAGATATCTGCAGAATGAGTCCCAATCCAACTGCAGAAAAAAAAAAAAATCACCAAAAAGGGGATTTTTAGGACTAAGCAGAGTGTATGCGAGGAATGGAAAGGAAGGGCTGCTCAAAGACAGAGCTGTGCCAGAGGTCAGGAAACAAAGGGGTAAAGAGAAATTGCCAAAGTCAAACTGAATTAGATCATGGAAATAAAAATAAAGAGCAAAAATCAAAATGTTCTTCGATTATACAAATTTTTAAAAAAGAGTAAGGAAAGTGGAAACTAGCAGCACTTGGCTGATGTATCTTAAAACAGAAACACAAGAAGGGAGAGGAGCTTCTACTGTTACTGCATCAGGATGGGGAACAGCAGATGGAAAAAATAAACCCACAGCGCTGACAAAAACCCCTTCAAACTATTAAGCGCCCGTGGTCAAGTTGAAACTGAGAGTGTGGCAGTTTCTAGCCAGGGTGGAGGTGAACAGCCTATCCCCAGGGTAAGCACCCAAAGGGGAGCAGTTCGTTTGGACTGAAGTCTACTTTCTGCTCGCTGCAACAACAGGAGATAGTGCCTTGCAATCAACACAGCCTCATGAAATCTGCTATTTTGAAACATGCTGACCACAACTAGCTCACAAAGAAACCTAAACAACAGGATGATGAGTGTCATGATGTGTGTAGAAAAATACCTTAAAAATAAGATTAAATGGTATCAATTGCCACCTGTAGCCTCATCCCACAGCATCCAGAGACATCCCTTTTCTGACTTCAGCACAGGTCTCCCACACTTGGAGGTTGAGAGGAGGGGAGACTGCTTATTTATAAGCATTGGTCATTTGAGTCATTTTTGAAGAGGCACCAAAGCTACCCCACCAAAACAGTAAGAATCTGTTGCTGGGTTGGAGCAGTCTGTCTCACGTTTACGTACTAAAATTCGGTAGCAAACACATGAAGACCAAAACCAAGCTTTGCTCTGAATAACCTTAACATAGCACAGATACATCCCTGGAGCTCACTCCCAAACTTCAGCATCTTGAGCAAATGCGAACAGCATAATTTATAAGCACTTCAGGACTGTTTCTTCCACTAAATGGAATTAAGAAAGGGGATTCATGTACCTGAGAAAGCTGAGCAGTAGGAGCCAGTGTTAAAATTTTCTCATTCTCCAATGAAAGCATTGCTGTCAGAGCACAGAGTTGCCTTTAAGGGACAAGAAAATATTTCCAAGTGCAGACAAAATCTGCTATAGCTTCATCAAGTCCTGGTCAACCATGCACACAGCAACTGGCTTTGTGCCTGATGTTTATTGAGAGTAAATGCAAAGCCTCTGCAACACCAGAACTGGCAGCACACAAGTCAGAGAAGCAAACCTATTATTGTCCAGAATTATTATTACATTGTATTATTAAACAAAACAACTTAAGGAAAAAATTAAGAAGCTGTGAGTAAGTCCATGACTTATGCCCAGCGCCACTGCTGCTCATCGGCTCAACGGGGCATACAACCAAATGTATCATTGCTATTCAGAGTAATGAGGAACAGCTTAACCTCTAACCTCAGGTCACATTTGAGGACATCTCTTTAAACAGCAAGACAATTAAAGCCAGAACTAGCACATAGGCAGGTCCACAGCATCAACAGGTGTTGGAGGATTCCTCTGAGTCAGACTTGATGCAGCACAGTACGCAAGCGTTATGACTTGTAGCTGTAAAAACGTTTAAAATGTACAAGTTTACAGAATGCATGAAGAACCAAACCGGAATATTTTCTGTGGTCTTGCCTTTTCTCTCACAAACTATTGGATTTTACATTGTTTAGTCACCTCCCTAAATTCAGCTGCAGATTCAGCTCAACTAAGCACGGGAAGCTCTCCCTCTACGCTACATAGCCAAAAGCAGAGACCTTCTGAGAAGAAGACCAGGATATAAGCATGTATTCCCATTACAAGGACTGCTCCAGACAATGAGATGATCAATGAATATTTTCACATGCTCTGCACCTATGCCACTAACACAAAGCAAAACACTTGTGATTCCCATCAACAAAATCTTTCAAGTATCATTATTCACCCAGATTAAGCACGCACTTAAGTGTACAAATAAATCCAGCCAGCCCCAAGATAATTTAAGCATATGCCTCAAATGAAATACAAGACTGGATGTTCTGGCTGAGCGCAGACTTCAGATCCTTTCATTACACACTTTTCAGTGCAAGACAGAAGCACAATGCTGAAGCAAAGGAGGAGACTGAAAAAGAACCAGACCACACATCACAATTTATTTTATGGTCACTGGCTTATCTTTAAATCAGACTTGCAGGGAAAGAACAGCAGGGAAGAGGCTTAAAAATTGTTTCAAAGACACTACTGCACTGGCTGTCTGGTAGTAGATTAATGATTTTGTGTCAATCTTGCAATAACTATAATTGTTTTGGAAGACATTAATATTGCAAAATTATAAGCGCATATAGTAACAGCAAGTCAAGTCAAATCTAACCCTTCTTCATTTTACATTTGCTTTAGACATGTTTTCTCCAGTACAGAAATAACCAACTTAAAGGAGAAATTCCCCATCATGTAGATTAAAGTTTATTGATTACCCAGACACTTATTCCAGCCCAGCTATTTGAGATCTCTCCAAGGGGAAAAGAAGAGATGGTATTTACAGAAACTGCTTCTAATGAGAAAACCTTAAGGCAAGGAAGGTGAACCTGAGAGCAATGAGTACCAATTTTATAGAATATAAACAACTATTTGCTCTTGTAATTGCATTTGCCTTTCTAACTACAGTCCCTATGCTCTACCTTCCTCCAGAAACACCCACTGCTAGGCAAGGGTGACCAAAGATGGATTATATAATTTTAACTATGGGGAAAACATGTTATGACTTGCTTAAGCTCACTTTTTTCAGGGAAAGCCTTAAGTTTATCAGTTTAAAAAAAAATGTTATAAAATCAGTGTCACAGAGGGACTATCCCTTTTTCCCCAGTGATTTGAACAGCACAGTATTGAATAGAGCTCTATGATGAAGGACTATTTTATTTCTAAAACAAAACCCAATGTCCCAAGCAGCTAAATTCATGTCAGAGAGGGCACCAAGCCCAAGGAAATTACTTGTCTTAAAAAAAGAAAAAGAAAAAAAGCTACTTTTTCCAAGTCTTCTCCTGACAAGCCAATTTTGGTGAAGGTAAAGATGAAGACTTCCTTGTTGGCTAAAGACCTAAGCCAGCAGGACTTTCAAGTGGTTTTCTGCAGGCAGAAGATGCTCACTCCTGCAAAGCTAATCCCAGTTACACTCTTGTGTTATAGCTACGGGGTGCCAAGGGTGCTGAAGCTCCAACACTTGGGGTGAGCAAGGAACCCTGACCACACGACTGTCGCACCTTCTGTAACAGCCCTTGGCTCGGCAGGTGCTGGATTTGCCTCCATCAGATGTGAAGTACCTGCAGTTCCTGCATCGCTGAAGGAAGAGAGCTAAAAAAAAGCCAACGAGCAGAGAGCAACTACACTTCAAAGAATGCTCTGAACTGAGCTACAGCTGAGCTTGCATGCAAAGAGATTTGGCTTTCACGGACAAGCAGCAATGACAGGAGAGGAATTAAGTAAACAGACATTTGCCAAATATAACTTTCAAAAACAATTTGTCAGAAAATGGCAACTTTGGTGGAGTGTAGCAATAGGACGGAACAGACATTCTCACAGCATCACATTTTTATTTAGAGAAGACAACCAAGGAAAAAATAAATACATTTTGCAGATGGTCTGTCTCCAAGCAGCCCCGATAGAAGCTGCTGTGCCCTGACTCTGGGCCAGCCACATTCCATCTCCAACTGCACAGCCTTCAGAAGCATTAGTAGTAATTAAGAAAAGCCAACCATAGTGATAAGCCAGATATCTATAAAAGAAATACATGCTGCACTGATATAGATTTATTTTTTCTTTCACTTTTTGGTGGACTAACATGGTACACTCCTTATAAAGTCATTTTTCAAGTGCTTCACAGTTATTACTCCAGTGTTGACTCACTGAATCCCAGATGGGACCCTTGGCATCACTCATCCCAGCAGGTCTCCAGAGCAGCACCAAAGACTTCATGTGTGGTCACCGTGCAGATACTGCTCTTTCAAATTGCCACACAACTGTCTGGAGCACAGTTCCTGGGAACTTGCTGTGATCTCACAAAAAGCATTGAGAACCACTGATCTAGTCCAATACCTTTTCATTCAAGTAATTTCTCCAAGAATTTTGGCACCCAGCCACCACCCATTTGGCCTATACCACCTGTTTTCAAAAGATATGCAACCCTGACCTAAAAGCCTCCAGAGGATGAGAACCCCCCCATGGCCAGAAACAATTTTCTTCCAACAGTGATGTTTTTCTACCATTAAGCAAGCAAAGGGTGCGTAGCTTTTGCTGTGGTAGAGGTAGGATAGGGGAATTTGATCACTTTGTGTCATCTCTCTCTTTGTACCATATATAACTCAATGCTCACTTGTGCAGCTCACTGAAAGATTAGTTGGCTCGTTCAGACAGGCAAGGGTAGACTCTTAAGACGTTTAAGTGATTTGGGGCAGGATGATCATCTGTCTCCTCCCTGCCCACAATTAACTGTTCCATGGCCCCTGTCTGTGCTAGGGCTGAGCATGCTGGAGAAGTGAGAAAAGCAGAGGAGCTGAGCTCCTTCCACCGTGACCGGGAGCATCTCTTCTCCCTCAGCTTCCAGTGCTCTAAAGGAAGTTGTCACAAAGGGAGCCAATCCCATTGATGATCCAGGATCCTGCTTATTCCACCTAAAGCTCAGTATTTCAAATTAAAAATTAAACAGGCAGGGAAATTAAACAACAAAGCTCTGCAGTAAGCTAATAAATCATTTTGTATCTATGCTCAGACGGTTGTAAGGAGCACAACAAACTTGAAACAGCCTGCAAATGTCTAAAATTAAACAGTTCTTGGTGTTACAGAGGTCAGCCATCTGTTCAAACGTTCATGTTTTAGTTAATATAACCTTTCTTCTACTCTTCTCTCCTGACTCAAGCATACTCCCTAGGAAGAAGAGAATATGACTCCCTAGGAAGGGGAGAATATGGCTGGAGGCACCACAACTAGACAGCCCTCCTCCTCCACAAAGAACTGCCCACAGAAAGCACATTTGTGGTTAGGACAGACTATGGAGGCAAACAAGAAAAGTGGTGGAAAGAGTAGTGTGTTATGGAGGTCTCACAGAAGAGCGAAAGCCTGCAGAGTGCCAGGATTCCTGGTGACGTTAGCAAGAGAATTTGTCAGGTTCTGAAAGCTGTGCTCTACATCCCTGACTTGTCAGGAGACCTCTGGACCTCCAACCCACCCTCCATCACATCCTTGCTAACCTCTGCTTAGTCTTGCAGGGCTCCTAGAAATATTAGAAAGCATTTCAACATTCAGCTTTAAAATGCCATCTCATGACAGAGAGAAAGTGAAACATGACTGCTCTTAACAGCTTTCACATACATTTCCAGTGGAACTTCTTGCTTTATAAAAAATTGGAATTATCTGGAGTTATTCAGCAAGCAAGGCCAGACCCACGCTGAAGCTGGGTTTATAGAGCAAGAAGTGGACTCCAAGTTGTGTGTGGTATGAAGAGATACGACGCAAAACAACCAAATTTGGCTGTTTGACATCCTTTCACAGTCTGGGTTATTCTGTCCTCTCCTCTATTCCTGGTAGTAAAAGGAGGAACAAAAAAACCATGAGTCCTGATAAAGGTGAAGAATGAGGGCGACAGGAAGACAGAAACCAAACAAGAACTTTCAGGAAGAAACCAAACTTGGGCAGGGGAAAAGCAAAAGTTAAAAAGATGTGAAAGTGGTTGACTAAGAACAGGTTGCTCTTCTGCAACCATCAACCTGCTCAAATTGTGTCTTCAAGGAAACTGGCCAATGCATTTCAGATACGGGTAGCCCTTGTCTCTCAGGACCTCTGGCATGAAGGAAAAGGCAAAACATGCATATTTACAGCTTCAGCTTTAGGCTGGGAATGATGTCCTCAAAGGAGACAAGGCAACATTCTCCTTTACTGTGCATAATTTTAAACCAGCAGGAGTTGGAACAGGTTTTGATGAAGACATCTGGATAAAATTCTGTATAACAGAGATATTGTGCAAAACTACCTACTAGGTTAAACACTAAGCTGAGTTTAGATGGAAAAAAGTGTCCCCATACTCCCTTGTAAACCCATCTTGGAACAGGTGTGAATCCTTGGTATTGCACGTGGCTTAATTCAGGGGAATAACAGTGAATGAATTACTGGAAAGATTGTCATTCATTATTTTCTAACACCTTCAGTTTAAAGACTAGCAAACACTTCACAGCTTGACCTTTGGGATGAATGTAAAAGCAGTACTACAGCACCAAAACAAAATATTTTCCTGTGTTTTTTAAAGTCAGTAGGACCTGTATTATTTGAAGAATGGTCGCCTCAGGGAATCTGTTTCACTGCAAAGCCATTTAGGCAGCTGTCATTAGTTTAAAAGCCCATTTTTATTTAATGACTGCTGTTTCACATACTCCCAATGCCATGCATCATAACTGTCATCCCTAAACCTTAGATTTATGAAAGCATACAGCAGCAGCATTATACTCAGGGGTCTGCTGATATTCCCATTATAAAACCACTTCTTACAAGTTTTGACTTGGGTTTAGGCGTAACAAATCCTGTGTTCTGCGTGGGTGCTGTCATGGAGGTGGATGCTGCTCCATTCCCCCAGGATGCCTGGCTGTCCAGGCAGAGACATCATCATCCCTGAGTGGGCATCTTGCAGAGCTTGGGAGAAGGATGCTTGAGATATAATGAGAAATAAAAGAAAACTTTTACATTTTTTTAGATATCCTTTATCATCACGGGAAGGATTCAGAAGGGGTGGAAAGCATGATAAGGCCCACTCTCCTACTAAGTCACACTTTTTCCAGGGTGCAGAGAAAAGATGTGGCTGGAGGGGAACACTACCACGAAGTTGTTAAACATCTGGAAACAACTGAAGAACCAGATCACCTGCAAAACCAAACCCCTTTTCCTGGAGTCCCAGGCTATGATCTTTAAAACACACTGATTCAGGAGGACATGCTGAAGTAATTTCCAAGGTACCACACAAAATACGTAATTTAGTACCTGCCTGCTGTGAAATGCCTTTTGCACCTGCTATCTTCTGTCAGCCCTCACTCAGCTGCCACTTTGCAGGTAAATTCATATCCCACTATCTTTATAGTGGAGAACAGGGACCATTCAATCCTCTTACCTCACTCTGTGACTGAGGAGCAGAGTCTATGCACTATACTTGGTCAAACTTAAAACAAATAACCAACCAAAACAAAAGAAAAAAAGCTCTTTTTTTCAGATGCAAAACAGTTAGAAAACACATGAAAACTCAGGGAAGGTATTCCTGGCATATTCTGAAACCAATAAGCACAAGATTTTACATTCTCAAGTTTCTATTTTCAGGCACTTGTATTAACATACCTATATATTGTACTCTTTGTTACAGAGTTAAAATATTTCATCATCATTCAGAGCTAAGGTACTTTTACCTAGAAAAAAAAGGACTTAAAAACAACCTGCCTTAGTGATTCCAATATAAATTATCAGAAATAGATAATTAATTATTCTGACAAATAGGCAGCAATGGTAAATACCAAGCAATGAGACATGATATACATCCATAAGGATATATGGTAAATACCTAAAATTAAATTTCCTCCCCAAATTACAAAAAGTAGTATTTTTCCTAAATGATTTTTCCCGTGGCATTTCATTGAATAAAATGATGAATTATATTCCCTTTGAAATTCAGTGAAGGCCAAATATGATTTTTTTGGTGGAATGAAAAATTCTGCAGTTTAATCCACTTCATTTTTACTGTAACAGATTTACTACACTCCATTTACTGATGAAATCAATATTGAGACAATTAGGGCATGAGATAGCCAGCCAGCAAGCACCTAGCAAAGAAAATCTGTCCCACCACTCCTGCACCAAAGCAGGAGCACAGCTACAGCTGGGATCTACAGCCCAGTATTCCAGCTCTCCAATCCTGTCTGCACTTGAATAGAACAGAGTAGTTTAGTTGGAAAAAGACCCAGAGTGATCATCTAGTCCAACTGCAGATCCCGACGCTTCTTTCCAGACAACAAAAAAATCTAGACAAGGGACTGATGGCCACGTCTGCTTTTCCTGGGAATTCATGTCAGCTCTCTGGACAGCAACAATTAGGATTTTTACTGCTGAGAAACCAGATTTTACGGTAGCCCAAGGGTGATATTTATAAATACTAAATGCATAGGGAGAAGGAAACAAAACTGACCAGCTTAGCTGAGACTCTCTTTGTTCACACAATAAAGTTTCCACCCCACCAACCCCACTGATGCTCTGCTGGAACTTCACCAGAACACCGTGCAGGAGGAGGGCAATGTCTGGACATGACAGCAGATGCACATGCAACACTTGGTGGTGTTGGGGGAACTGCTCCCCTCCCAAAAAAGTCCCAAACCCAGCCTGCCAAACAAAACCATTAACAAAGCAATGTGCACCCTATGTCAAATTTATCTACGTATTTTGTTATGGCAAAATTGGCAGTTTGTTCCTCTACCCTAAATGGTGCAACAGAGACCAGACTTCACCAGCTGATTTTCACACCTAATGCAACAGCTCGTGGTCAGCTGGGAACAGGACTGTGCAAGAACCTGGCTGTGGAGCTGCACTGGCAAACCCACAGCATCTTCTCACCCATTCACTGGACATTCTGTGCTGCCCACACCGAACCGTGGAGCATCCAGCCACTACCACGGGGATCTTTTCTATTTAAGGTAGTAGTCAAGCAGTTATTGAATGTTATTCTGCATTCCTGGTAATTAAGGAGAAGGGTGTAAAAATCCCCATATTAAATGCCTCCCTCATTTCAAATGAAGGCTTGATGGGGATGGAAATGCTCATTCTCTCTGTCTGTTTGTACTCACACAACTGCAGACCACACTCAAGACAACCATGGCTGCTTGTGGCAGCATTCCCACCAGGATCCTGCTGCCTTTGGGTGCCATGAGCCAGTTACAGCAGTTAAGCTGCTTGCCAAACAGGCTGTCCCAGGATAAAGAGCCCAGGAGGATGCCCACATTCAGCCTCTCTCTCCCTCACCTCTCCTTCCAAATGCTGATGAAGGCCAGAAAGATTCCTAGAAACTCCCCCTCAGGAGACAGTGCTGCATTCCCTGCCCTGGACCAGCCCCCCATCCTAGTGAATCCTGGAGGTGGGAAGTTTAGGAGTGGCAATGTCCTTTCTACTGAGTTCCCCAGAAAAGGAGCTGCATCCAAGCAGCTTACAGGAAACATCCCCTGGGCTACTGTAACTCTGCTATGCAATTCCTAGATCACCAAAGCAATGTTGTGAAGTAGTTTTTGCACCCATCATCTTTGCAAACCATGCTGACTTTTAGTGGTAACTCCACTCAGACCCATTGCAAAAGAACTTATTTTGATCAGCTTCATATATGTCCCATTTGAGGAAAATCACACCTCATCTCATTGCATTCCCTTTTCCAGAAAGGCCGTGATTTTTTTCCTTCCCCTCTGGAAACACAATGGTCAGCAGTCTATCTAACCTGCAGGGATCCAGCTGGACAGACATGCTGTCTGTAGATATTTCTGACTGCATCCCTTAGCCAACCTCAGCCCTAGGATGCATGTTTATCTTTGCATTACCAGGATATCAAGCTGCTACAGGGTAATGAGAAGGAGCTGAGCAAGGTAAGGATCCACTCCAAATTACCATTTTTTAAAAATTAAGACTGGTGGGGCCTGATACAAAAGCCAGCAAGGTGGAGGGACAGAACTGCTGGTCATGGGAGGTCTAATTTGCTTGAATTAGATGGCTCCTCAAGGATTCAGGTGGGTGAAACCCACTGCACTCCCTTGGTGAGTGCCCAGGTAATCCCACTGAGCATCCCCAAACCTTGCCCCGTCTTACACCAAATCTTCTCCCAGCAAGTACCAAGCCCCTGACACCATAAGCCAAGGCACCTTCTTATTTTATTCCAAGCCTGGCCAACACGATGGAAGTCACAGGAAAATTAAAAAGGTAACAACTCACTGTAAAGGAGAGGGAGGAAAAAGAAGTGTCGAGTTCATGACTAATCTTTGCAGCTCTTGACATGGACAGGATTTGTACACCCATCTTGATTTTTTACAAAAATAGTTAATCGTATTACACCCATGCTGCAAGACCAAAGATTCACAATGATACCTTAATACAGCTTAAATAAAAATAGCACTACCTGAGTCAATCTGAGCATGATAATGCTTTGTAATCCCACACTCTTAGGGGATGAACCGTTGTATAGCAGTGAATCAACATGAGATACTTGCATTGGGAGACAGTACTTTTTCACGCTATATAGCAACATCTCTACAAAATGGAGAAGGCAGGTGGTGTTTGGGGGAGCACAGTGGGGAAAACAGGGCAATTATAGAGCCCCACTATCTTCCAGCTTGGAAATCTTGGGTAATAGTTTGCTTTTTAAAGAGGAAAGCCTGCTTTAATTTTTCCCCATCATAGTAAAGAATTAAGGAAAAAGTTTGAATTTGAGATGTTTTTGAAAAGTGAGCAATCCCAAAGCCTGTGAGCACTCACGCAGAAGATTCATTCATAAAAACAAACACAGACAGACAGCAGTGCTCCACATTCATTCTGGGCTTTTTTTCTTAACATCCTTGAATGAGCAAAAAGTGTATATGGAAAGCAAATGCGCAGTACAACATAGAAAAGTCTCAACAGAGAAAACATCAGTAAAACCTATTTATAATGAGAATGTAAAAGACAAACACTCAAATAGCAATTTTTAAAGGTGGTTAAGGAAAAAATTGGAAGCTTTGATTAAGGACATATTAAACCATAATGAATTATTTTCAATTACTTTGTTACATAAGTTACTCAGAAAAGATACTTCATTTGCTATTGTGCTCCCCATTTGTTCTTTTTTAAGACACATTTTCCAGTTAATTGCACTTCCATCTCCCCTCCCTGCACCCACAGTATAGTTTTATGTATGGCAGACATCTAGCCCTCACAGCTCCCTCCAGACAGCAGGGAAAGGTAACAGGAAAAGTTAACAGAACTGAAAGGTCTCTCTTTCCCCAAGAGGACTTGAATTTGAGTTCTGAAACAAGGCAGATTTTCAAGGCTATAGTGCAGATGATGCCCAGGGGAAGGAGAAAACAGCCTCAAATTCCCACTTGTCTTGCCTGCTCCCTTCTCCTCTGCCCTGGTGCTCAGCCTGGCACTGCTGCTGGTTTTATTTCTGCTTGCAGAGCCTGAATATTCACAGGAAGGGTGATCCCATGGGACCCTGGATATGAGGACACAGGTGGGCTATACAGAAGGCAGGGAAATGCTGACAAGGGCAGTAGACACAGAGCCATGCTAGAAGGGACCTCAGGGGTGAGGAGATCCTGGTGAAGGGGTATGTTCTAGTGATGAAGAAGATCCCAGAGCCACGTCATGGGGAGACGCCCATGGCCTGGCTCTGTGCACAGAATACAGAGCATATTTCCAGCAAATATCCCAACACCAATGGCAAGAACATTCCCTGATTTCCACGTCTTGCCACAGGTGATCCTGAGATACGTTCAAAAACTCAACCCTTCAGTACTGCTTGCAAGCTCCCATTCAAGGGGACCCTCCTTCCCACAAACACAAAGGCTGCAGAGATTTAAACTCAGCTTTCAGTTTAAAAATGGAATGTTTCTCAAAGCCAGTTTGGCAGGACAGATCTATCAGTATGGCTGCAAAAAGTTTCACTTTTACGTTGCATCGAACACACCAGCTCTGGACCAGAGAAGCAAGAAGCCCTGTTCCAGACTCAGAGCCCCATGTCCATGCAAGCAACAGGCAGTTTCTGAAATGATGTTCACACCATTTCACATCCCATGCTCTGCCTTCCCTGGCCATGGGTCACAGCCACTTATGTGCTCCTCTAGAACAGCACGGAGGTTACAGCAATGCCACCACCACCGCCCCCTGCACTGCACCTGGGACAGAGACAGCCCTCCTGCCCACATCCCAGCTCCAACCTCCCAGCACAGTCACTCCAGCAGCACCCTGAAACACACCGAGGCACAAGACCCCCTGACACAGCTGTCCATTCAGGTGTCCTCCCCAGGGTGGCCCTGGCAGATGCATCTCCCATCATGTGTCTGGCTCCCTGGTCTTCCCTGCCCAGAGCTGCTTATGTGCTTACAGGCAGAAACACAGGTAAGCAGCTTGCTGCATCAGAGCCTGTGGCATCCCAGCAAGAGAGCACCCAAATGCCAATTTCCCCCTTCCCTGGCCAGCACCTTCACTTTCAGATGTGCTCAGCTGGGGTAAAATTCAAGCTACTTTAAGGCACGTTCATACACATTTTAGTTTCATACTTTATTCTGAAGCCATCCATGTGCCATTGGCCACACATTACATTTTGGAAAATGCCCATCAGGCTCAGCACTAGTCGGCCTTCAAGTCTGTCTCTTCCTACATGTTAAACATGAACTGACGCAGCCAGACCACTATAAGGCTCCATACAGGAGCTGTTATGCTCTAGAGATGTACCTTCTTCTGGTGTGGATCATATAAATTCCCAAATTGAAATCATAGACACACCTGAACTTGAAAAGGCAAGGAATATAGAACATTAAAGCATCGAACAACGTGATGTACAAACACCCAACAACTCTAATCTCTGTTAGTGTAAGTGCATCGGGAGCCCAAGCTCCTCTGAAAGACCACAGGAGCTCCATGCTTTTGAAAGCACTGCCCAAAGAGACTACCCAGGAGAAAGACACATTAACTGTGGCAAACAGTCTGGAGTATCAACAAGTTGTTTTTTACTCATACCCTGTGCAGGTGTTACCTGAAACAAGAAAATCCAAGTTTAATTCAATTTAAAGGGACCACTTTAAATTACCTGGATTTTACAACATGGTATTACTGTCATCCATTTCATACTCCCCTCTGTCCTCAGAAGAAGAATTTTGTTTCATTTTTCAACCTCTCAAAAAGGATCCACTGAATATTCAGGTCCCAGTACAGAAATCAGCAGTACAAACCATGCAAGTTTTCAATACAGTTCCCATCGTAGCTGCAGGGCTGGGGCAGAGGAGGGGTTCACAAGCTACTGCTCACAAGAGCATTGTGGTGAAAGGCACAGGGGATTCATGATTTGGCCTTGTAAAACTCAAGTTTTAGGAACATAAGCCTCAACACAGAAAATAAGGATAACACATCTTACTAAGTAAGGGATGTTTTCATTGATGAAAGATGTAGTTGGTAACACACACATTTAAGGGGTGTTAGGTAAGCCCCTTATAAATACAAAATAACCATTTTCTAGCCACAATGAACACATATTTAGGTGGACAAACACACCAAACTCCATCATCCTCCCCTGCCCTGAGAAAATACCAGTGCAGATGGCTACATTTCAGCTGTACAAACACTTCAAATCAACCTAGGACCATATGTATCAAAAGGCACCTGATCTATGGGAAATACACAGATTTGGAAGACAGAGAAGTCCATTAGAGGTTTGGGGCATCCCGCCACAGTTCATTAGTCAGTCTGAACACACAAGAGCTCTAATAGCTTGTATCCTGTGCACTAGGGAAATGCAACGAAAGAATGAACTTCCTGAGGAATTAATGGGTAATTATATAATTTGGTTAATCTCACGGGAAAGAAATCTAGAATTGAAAGAGGAAACAGCGTATGTATTTCTCTAGAAACAACAAAAACAAACAGCAAAGGGTGTTACAGAGCAGAGTCCCAGATGGCACCGTTGGAGAGATCACCTCCAGCAGAGGAAAAGAAATTGCACTGATTTACATCAGCGTAAGAGGTACCTTTGCACCTGCGATGGCACCACATTGGCAGTTCTTAGCAATCTCATCCTCCTGATTTAATGTGTCACTTACTCACAAATAAGAACCTAATGAAGTGCGTACAAATTAAATACATGGAAATCTTGGGTGCAGGCAGAACAAAATCAGTCATACGTGGCAGAGATTAGAATGGGTTTATGCAGCTCATTTAACTCTCTGGAAGTTGCATTTCTTTAGATTAACACCTTTGGACAGAACAGAAAGGAACAAAACCCTAAGGTTGCTTTCTGACGCAGAAAACACCACCGCAGAAGAATCTGTAGGATTTCAGTAAAAAATACAACGTAATTTGTTCAGCTTTCCCTAAAGTCAAGTATTTTTCAAAATGTAACAGTTCACTTATCAAATCTCAGGAAATTCTTTTTAGTGCAAAGGTAAAGCTTAACATTTTGATGGTAACCCCCTGCTCAAAGATTAGCCCTGCCAGCTTTAAAATTAAAGCATGCCATTAACTCAGCAAATGCAAACTTCTGCACTCAATGAAGAACAAAAAACAATGCCTGCATTTCCTATTTCTCATTTAGTTTTTCTATTACTAAATTAAAAAGTGCCTTGAAAGGAGCAGGCTTGGCGAAGCACTCACCACCTATTTTGGAATCTCTTCTGAGAAAGTCCACGGGACTCGATTACCTGGAAGAGAAGACACAAACCAAACATGCTTTACATTACAGCTTTTCTCTAAGTGACAATCTTCACACTCTTGGCCTCTCCTGTAAAAGCTACCTTTCCCAGTAGAAAAAAACCAAACAAACAGAATTAGTCTAAGCATGCAAAAACCCTGCTCCAGTTCTTACCCTACAATGGGAAACAGCTTTGTTGTGCATTTGCATTTCATTACTTGTCCTGAAAAAAGAAACATTTCCATGTTGAAAAATGCATAGATTTGTCTTGAATTCAGACAGCAAATTCTTCTGATGTTCAATAATCTGTTGGAATCACCCTTCTTACTTTAAATATTTTTTTGCAAAAATTTATCTTTCAAAATAAGCAAGTTTCAAGTTCAGATTCAGAAGGTTTGCTTGGCTCGTACCACAGAATATTACCACACCAATGTAAAAATTGGAGCAAAATAAACAAAAAATATGAGAGAGCCAGTTCCAAGTTTACTGCAGCCACTAGACATTGCTCTGAAAGGTTAGAAGTCACTTTTCTTCCACTGAGCATGTTTCTCAAGGAAAGAGAGTATAATAATTTGCATCCCATCAGCATCCATCAGCTCTGAATGCTGAGGGTTCATCAGCCTTTAAGGAGTCACAGATAAGAGCACCAGGAGCAAATTCACCTCCTCCTGTGATTCCTAATCTCTCAAAATCTGTGGATTAGAAAATTGAAAGCAAGTGCCTTGCTCTGATTCCCTCTCTCACAGAGCTGACCACAATTTTCCTCCACCACCAAGGCGAAGCTCAGCTGGGAAGAATTCATCTTCTCCAACCCAACACACCGACTTCTTTTCTTCCAGATCCCTGTCTGACCCAGTAACCCTGTAACTTCTGCAAAAAAAATCCCACTGTGTTTAGCTCCCAGGTGCCTCCAGCCCACACCTAGCACACACATTTGGTCTGCCCAGTGCCAAACCCCAGCCACGGACATCCCAGACAAAGCCTCCCAACAGTCTCCTTTGACATTTCACCATCCCTACAAGCAGGAGTTCCTGCCTTTCATGATACCACTCACATTCATTTCCACTGTCCCTAACCCCTACAGACATGGGGTTTCACCTTACAGCAAGCTGCCGCTGTTTGCTGGCACTGCAAACTCCTCGTGCCAATCCTGCACCTTCTGTCCAGACCAAACACCCTTACTCCTTCTCATGCAGGCTTCAGTACTCCAGTAATGCCAAAGCACCAGGACATCCCAACACTGGACACGAAGTCCATCCTCCTGTTTATGGAAGCATGAGTCTGATGCTGTTGGGGCAGGATGATGCTGGAAAAGCAGTGTATGACCCACCATGACCCCATAACACTTTTCAGTGGAGGCCCTCCAACCACCCCTGAGTATTCTGTACAGCCAACCCATTCACCAGGGATAACTGCAAGCCTGCACTAAAACCTTTTGGTGAGAATGATGGACCTTCCAAGGTCATCTTCTGGTTCTGTCCAAAGCTACTTGAAAATCTAATACCCTTCTCCCCCCAAGCCCTTGTAACATCCCCTAGTTTGGGGCTACTTGTTGAGTCTGAACCAGCATCTTATCAAATGCATCAATAACAAAGACCCATGCCATAGGGTCCACCTTTGGAAATCCTCACCCAACACTAGTTCTGAGTTTGATCACACACAGAAGCTAAGTCTGGATCATGGTCGGCACACCTACCTTGCACCATCCATAAGTTTCAACAAAATCTCCTTTCCTTAGTTTTTTTTCTATTAATATCAAAACAGCACCAAAAACCTAAGTAGGATTGGAGTAATTTGTATAATCTGCTCTATCTACAGGACCTGTTACCCTGCTCCAGACGGTAATTAGGATGTCTGACATTATTTGTTCCAAACTAACCCATGCTGACTGTTACTCATAAGCATCCAGAAGATGACTAGGTGGGAAATAATTTATTAACTTCCAGAAAAACACTGTAATAAAAGTCAGACTGATTGTACTGCAATTCCATCTCCTCCTTTCAAAAAATTTAGCACTATATTTTTTGCTTTTTGATTGTTATGGTAACCTCGCAAATTCTCCACAGGTTTTCAGAAGTAAGCACCAAGAAGAAATTGAAAAGAAGTCAAGCAGCCAGCTGAAATGCAGCTCCTTCTACAAATCACAAGAACAAAACAAGTGTCACAGAAGTGAGGTCAGGGTATCCTGTCCTGACATGGGGTCACCAGTCATCCCCTGAAGATGCCCTCTCCCCTGATCACTAGTGAGTGATGCTGGCTGAATGGCTTTTACTGAAGACCCGCCTTCCCGCATGCATCTTCCCATCATCTGGGGAGCAGTTTCAAACAAACTTCCCTAAGGCCTGAAGAGCCTGGAAAGAAAAATGAAGAGAAAGAGAAAACCCCTTAAGTGTGTGCCCCCTAAATGACTGTGTTCTTATTTTAGCCTGGTAGCTTCCCTCATCAGTGCAGGTTTTAACTACATCAGTCTTCTGCTCCCAGGAAGTAAATTCCAAGAAATTTTCTGTTACCATGAAATTTTCTATTACTCTTGACATCCCTGGGCAGACACTCATAAACGTTGCAACCTGGCAGCAACAAAAATACTTAAGCAAATTATATTAGATTCAACATCTTTTTATGACAAAACTTAGTATCCTCATCTTACAGAGTGATGGATGTTATTTCTCCAAGCTGCAAAACAAATGAACCCCAATGGAAAGACAAGGTAAGGACTGATCTTGGTCAATGGCAAAATAGGAAACACAACCCACAAACTGTTTTAATTTCTCTTCTGTGTTGCTGCTAAAAAACTGTTGTGCCTTCCCCATCCAACAAACCAAATAGTGCAATATTATTAGGCCATATTTATATGCTCAAATTAAATGGAATTTCACAGTCCAGATGCTTAGATTTTGGCATCCCAAAAGACTTTTGGGGATGTCTGAAATCATACAAAACCTTTGCTCCAACCTGCAGGAGTAGAGCGTAACTGGATAGTACACATTAATTTCTATGTTTACAGTTCATGCAGTATTCAAATCCACTCACAATTAAAAGTGTGCTATAAATGAATTAGCAGAAGAAACTCATGGCAGAAATTCAATTACAAGGCAGAATTAAAGGAAGAGATGTCAAACTTTTGGAGGCTGGGCAGGAAGAGGTGAGTGCATCAGTCTACTACTTTCAGAGCTGCTAGCAAAAAGCTTAAGAAGAGGACTACTCCAAATAATCATGTGTAAAGATCCTCTTTACAAAAAGAGCTTCATTGAGACACCAGAGAAACTAAGGTGACAAATTATTTTTTCAGACCCCATTTTGATCTATCTGACAGCGGTAGAACTCCCTCTGAGTGGTCAGACATCACCCACGCCTGCCTGCCCCGCAAGCATTGCAGCTCTGCCACATCCTGCAGAATCCCTGGACAGGCCTTGGCTTGCAGCAAAGACACTGCAGACACCTTTACTTTTCTTTTGTCTTGTTTTTCAAAGCAATTTTAACCCCATTCCTTTTCTTTGAGTCATAGGCATTATATTTTAAGCAGATTTCTTTCTATTTGATGAAAAGCCCCAAGTGCTGTGGGCACTTTTCTTCCTTCAATGGTCACTATTCTACCCTGCCCTGCTCTAGCCTCCATTTGCTCCCCTTCGGCTGACACTATCCTTCATCAATCTCAATGCCAATTACCAATAAGGCCCTCCCACACCTCCAAGGTTCAGCTTTCATAACAGCATTAAGACAAATCAATACTGTTATTAACATTGCCACATTTGTGGATGGCGTGACCTGCCTGCAAACGCAGCATGCAGCAGTGGAGATACTCCCAGGACTACATTAAGTCTCTGCACTCCCTTACTTGCAATTTATTTTTCAACTTGACTCTGCTATTTTATAAATATGGGGTGGGGTTTTTTTCTCTTTTTCTTGCAAATGCAGACTGATGAAGGCTTGTAGGACACACAGTTTTGCCATCCTCTTCACATGTGGGTAGCAATACTCCACGGACAGCCAAGAACTAATTGTCCTGTCAATTGATGTGCAGTTGGGCTCAATGATCGCTGTAGGACCTTTACAACTCAACTGCTCTATTCTACTCTAACTTTCCTCCAGTCCCCCCCCAGCCAGCTCACTCATCGTCCGCCAACGCACCTCAGCTTTGGCTGTTCACTTCTGCACATGCTTGTGGATGCATCCAGACAGCACAGGCAGCCATGCCAGCACTTGTGCTGGCTGACCAGCTGCTCTGAAGTGTGTCCACTCACCCCTTCCTCTAATGCACAGTCTCTTCCCACTCACCTCTTGCCCCCTTCTCCTCCCCATCTTTCACACCAGGCCCATGAGCCACCATGCCTGGAGCCCATCTCGACATACGATTCAACCCACAATGCAAGGCAACTCCCAGAGGCCTCTAGGCCCCCACATTCCAGAAGAGCTGTCGGTCAGTTCACTCTGGCCATCAAAGGATGGTCACTACCCAAGAGCACTGCCAACCTGACTCAAGAGAGCTCAGATGTCATCACAGCCTAGCACAGGCTCCTGGGCAGGTTTTCCAGCCCTTCCTGACCTCCAGGGCGCTACAATTAGAAAATTAGACACTGGCTAATGTAAAAGCTAATTCAAGTGTTCTCGTCAACAGTCCGCTGTGGCTGCAGTGCAGAAACACCTTGGACTGTGCATCATCTGAGAGCCTGGTACTGCTGAGAGAGATTGATGCTGTGTCCACAGCATAAACTGCTGCCCCTCCTTTTTCTGCCTCAGATTCCTCTAGTGGCACCTCTCCCATTACCATTTCACCTAAACAATGTGCTTGCAACACCCCTAGTACCTACAATAATAGCAATAATGCCAGAGCATGAAGGAAACACCAAGCACTGACAGTATCAGGAAACAGCAACAGGGAGGAGTCCAAAACATTCCTTGGAGGCCATGTATGATTATTTGGAACACCTTCTACACCTATTGACTGAGCAGCTTCAACAGGCTCCCCAGGCTGCTTTGATTTCACATGTTGTAATGCAGCCTGCATTTTTAGAAGGTGTCCAACTCCTGCCAGCTCTCTGCCTCCAGGGTTTCCCTTCTGCAGTTTACTTAGACAGCCTTCCAACATAAATTTTTGCAACCTGAAGCCTGTTGCTGTATCACTGGTACTTACATCTGCTCACAAAGCCACCCTGCCACTGCTTGGTAAATTTAACCTTTAACAGTGAAGTGAAATGCAAAGCCAGGTCCATCCCTCGGCAGGGAAGAAAGAATAAAGAATTGTGGATATAGAATCATAGAATAGTTTAGGTTGGAAGGCACCTTTAAAGGTGATAAAGTCCAACACCCCGGCAATGAGCAGGGACATCTTCAACTAGATCAGGTTGCTCAGAGCCCCCTCCGGCCTGACCTTGAGTGTTCCCACGGATGGGGCATCTATTACCTCTCTGAGCAACCTGTGACCGTGTTTCACCACTCTCATAGTAGAAAACTTCTTCCTTACATCTAGTCTAAATCAACCTTCCTTTGGTTTAAAACCCTTACACCATATTGTACCATTAAAAAACCAACCAAACAACAAAACAATCTAATTCTACAAAAAAAGCCCCATCTTAAAACACAGGAGAGTGGGTTTGCTGAGTGTTGCTGGGATGTTGGGATAATCTCTACCCTGTTTTCCTTCAGTTTCCCTTGGCACTCAGTCTATCAGGGAAGTCAACAAGTTCTTGAGCGCACATGATACTCACCAGGGAACTTAAATTAAACTCTCCAAGTGAGTAAAAGACCAACGTCTTTGTCTGGAAGGCTGTGACTTATGCTCCTGCCCAAGCAGGAACATCACGCCGTAGCCGTGAGACATCGGAGTTGGGCTCACAGGAGCCATAGAAATCCTACTAAATGAACACATCTATCGCCTTAGATTTTTCCTGTGGAATTTTAGAAAATGCTCCATGCTGCCCTGTACATGTTCATTGCATATCTGCTGTGCCGGAGCTCTCCTTACAGTACAGAAACTCTTGGGGTACACCCTGAAAAGGTAGGACCGACATTAGTAGCTTAGGTCTGCAGTGACTAACTGTTGTTCCACACCTCCAAAAACCCCATTCTGAGCATTCCCAAAGGTTTATTTATTGAACACAGCTGCAACATGGTAGTTAAACCATTGACAGCCTGAAGCCTTCTGTACAAGAATCTTATCTCTGACTGATGCTATCATAACAAGCAATTATCCCTGCCAGATTCAGGGAAACAGCACGGAAATCACCAGAAGCCAGAAGCTTGTGCAAAGGAGAAACCTGCATGTCAGCCAGGCCTCTCATGAAATACATCATGGGCTACTCCACCACAGATGCATCTCAGTGGAGGTAGAAGCAATTCCCCCAACCCAGAGTTCCAGATTGCATTTCTGCATTATATATCAGTTTTGGCTCCTGTCCCTCCCGACTTCCCTTACTGAATTGCAGAGCTGTTTGGACATTGGGTTGGTTTTTTTTCCCCGAGAAGACTATTTACAAATGCCAAATACTGCCTGGTCTGACTTGCACCCAAGCAATCAGCCTACAGCTAAACAGGGTACTGGCAGGTGGGGACAGAACAGTGCCAGTTATTTACTCTATTTCCTCTTAAACTTTTTTCCAATACAATTAACTAAATTGTGCAACTACACATTCATTGGCCAGGAAGTTTTTCTCTTCCCCTTTTTAGCCTCCTTTTCAGTTGCATTTCCCTGCTTCACAGGATGCTCTAAACTAAACATTACATTCAAGTTACACAATAAAGATTTGGGAAAGATAGAATGAATGAGGAAGGTCACGGGAAGGGAGGTATCTGTTAAAATAAGATTTGCTAAGCAGCTACACAGCACCTAGTGTCAACTGCCTTTTATTAAAGGAGACTGTAATTTATATTAGCTAAGCTACCAGATGGAGGGACATAAGAGAGCAGTAGTTGAAATAGCTCAAAAACTTTCCAAGGACTGAATGAAGCCTGAATTAATTCAAAATCCAAATTACAGTGATATAAGCTGTTGTGGCGGAGCCAAGGTGCCTCACATAACCTTAATCCTCTCTGCATATTGAGGCTCTTTTATGCTACGTAAAACCACACTCCAGCTACAGAATATGCAGCTGCATTTAAATTAAGTTTATCACAAACTAGTGCTCCTGGGCAGATCATTTATTCATTTAAAAAAATCTACACACTCTCATCTTTATTAGGGGAAAACCACCTTGGAAGTGAAGCAAAAACCAGATGCACCAGTGTCTTGTTAACCTCCAGAGATCTGGAAAAATAACGTTAAGTGCAAAACTTACAGCACACATCAATCACAGCTTCAGAGGCTGTAAAATATCAACCTCAGGTGACAAAGATTTTTCTAGGCTAAGGGGTCTTCCCTGCTCTGCCAGGACAGGCTGCCACTTCCTCACAGGCAGCCCTTCTGCAGCCTGCAGCTTACCTTGGCACAGGCTGTCCTGACACAACCAGGGCACACGCAGATGGGTTCAGCCAGCAGCAGGGCTGTCTGGAACACAGCTGGGCAAACCCCTCCTCAGGAGCCACAGGGACACTTGGGTGACAATGCTGGAAGTGCCCTTGTCTTTGTACTTGGTGGGAGCCATGACCTGCGAGAAGTCAAGCACCTGGAGAAGTCTGATGGTGACCACCCTGACGTCTTTGCGACCTGTCACTGTTGCTGCTCCAGTTAGGGATTTTTTCCCTCTTCTTTCACCCACTTCTGACTAACAATTAAGAAATGGGTTTAAATGGAGGCTGATATAACGAGCCTGACATCTCCATGGCTCGATGTGGGCAGCAGGGTGAGATAGGGGAGGAGACAAGCAATGACAAACTGGCACCCTGCAAGCCCCACGGCACACCAGCCACGGGCTGCGGCCGGAGACACAGAACCTGGGATGTCACAGTCACAGATGGCAGTGGTGGCCAGCCTTGAGTAGCTCAGCCTGTGGCACCGCTCTGCCCCAGCACCTGCACATCTTCCTCAGGCCCGGCTGCATTTGAACACCAGGCACGACACAGGGAGTGCACTCGCATCGAAGGCAGCAGGCACAGCATCAAACCCCTCGTGGAACTCACACGCCACTGACAGTTCGTCTTTCTGTCAAGGCTACTCCACCTCAAGGCACACTTCTCACAAGCTGCTGAAGGGCCATTAATATTCAATAGTCAGCCTGGACTTTTGCATGCATACAGCTCAAGAATATCAAAACTTCCACCAAAATGTTTTTGCAATGGTTTCCTGGAAATGGAATGCAGAGCATTTTTGTTAGAAACTTGTCTCCCCATCAAGCATAAAAAGCCATCAAATCCATTAGTGATTCATACAAGACCTCAGCACCAGCACTGGGCATCGAGCATCTGAAAACAAAGCTCGGCACCAAGGCGCAGCTAATTCAAAATGTCCCAACGCAAATGGGACTAACCAATGCCCGGCTGTGAAGCCCCTGGTGCCCAGAAGGTGATGGCTCAGCCAAATGCTGAGGAAGATCATCCTTGAATGTATCCTGCAACAAATCAGAAATACTCTGGAAATAGTCAGCGAGTGCACTTTCATTTCCAAACTGTGCCTTCTGAATAAAAGCAAGCACTCAGTAAATTCAGCTGTTTCTGGTGCTATCAGTTCAGAACAGCTTGCCTCACTTAAGGGACAGGGCTTCTGGAAAGCTACAGCACACACCATGTGCACAGCCTGCCAACAGCCCCCAGCAGGGGCCACGAAAGACAGTCGAACACCAGGAGATCTGAGAGAAGAGAGATCACAGTTGGCATGACTGAGCAGATCCGATCTGGCAAACCCCGTGTACACCAAGTCATTTTGTCAGAAGAGAGACAGAGAGATCCCCTCCTGCAACAGGCTCAGCAATTGCATCCGTCCTCCGCTCTGGACAGTCCAGCAGTACCTCGGCAGGTGTCAGCGATGGAATCTTCCCCAGCAAAGATTCCTCTCTTCTTTGTGACTGGTAGGGACACATTGCTGGAGTCACAGATTATTCCCCCTGAAACTGCAAACTGCTTTGGAGGGCTGTTCCATCTGAACAGGATGAGATGGACTTTTTGCTCCCTTGCAAATCCCACCAGGGTCAGGAGGCTTCCCATGAGGACAGACCTGGGACACAGAGCTTTAGGGCCAGATTTAGGAATGAATGCCATTTTAAGAAGCGTGACATGAGCAGAACAGAAAGTTGTGGCTGCAGTCTACAGAGCTGAATCTCATTTACTTTCAGACCATTACCACAGCTCCAATTACCCTCAGCTGGAATGAAATCTAATTTCCATTAAAAAAAAAAAAATTATCTTTTGATGCATCTTCTGACAACCCTAGAAGAAACCCTGACTGGTCCTGGCAGAGCTGCTGCTCCTGGGACAAGCCTGGCACGGAGGAGTGTAGCACCTCAGGCTCACACTGTGCTCCCCAGGGGGGACAGGCACGTGCAGTGACCAAACTCTTGACACCCAGAGCAGGGGCTTCAGCCATCCCTGGGGGTGCAGCACCCAGTGAACCATCCCCAGCCGATGAGCAGGGGAACCACCTGACATGAAAAGGTCTCCCACAACTCATTTCAGCTGGTTTGCTTCACATCAAACCTAAGCCAAGGGAAATAATTTGCCATGGAACTGGGGGAATCAGGCTTCTTATACCAGGGGTGGTCCTGGTCTGCCATCCTCCACCTGGATGCAACCATACAGGGTTCCTTGCACAAAGCCACTAGACAGGATGGACACAAGCACGCGCTCATTCCCATTTAAACGGTTCTGACTTTCAGACACACATGTGATTCCACAACTGTCAAATATCTGTGTTTCCAACCCACGTTTTATTTGGCATAAGTGCCTCCTTTAATAAACTCTTACACACAGGAGCACCCATTTTCTGGAAAGCCTGCCAGAATCCCTCTGAAGCAAAGCTGACTTCCATGAGCTCAAGAGCAACAAAACTCAGCCCAGCAAAAATCATGGTGATTAACCATATGCTGACGCCACTTTCTTTCCCCCCTGTCGTCTGTACAGTGACTCCAATTCTCTCAGTACAAAACCTTTAGGAGGATGGACACCAGGGAGGGGAGATCAGAGAGGTGACACAAGACACAGGGGTATTGACTGCTGAAAAAGAATCTTGAATTGGAAACTAGAAGGAAGAGCAGAAACTCCACCTTGTTCCAGGACGGTGCTTTGATCACTCTGCAGAGGACGACGAAAGGCAGCTGCCTGTGATACCCACCAGCCAGGCAGCTCCGGCCAGGCCCCTGCTCCCAAGGCTTGGATTTCAAGCTGGTGTCTTCCCTTCAGCTCTGATGAAGGAAATACAGGGTTTTCAAGTGTCTTCTAACATATTGAACAGATGTTGCTTCCAGACCCTTTCCTAAGCCCTGCAAAGTATGCTTGCTTTTATTTTTTGAACACACATTTCACAATTAAAGTTGGTGCTAATGGTAATGCATCCACAACATCTTCCCATGTAACTCCCACTCTCCTCTCACACACAAGCAGCTTTCATCCAGTAGCCCTGAACTGCTCTACAAAGAAAAGTCTGCTTCTCCCCAGACAAGTTTTAAGAAAGTGATTGTGTTTGGAGAAACAAAATTTACCTGCTGAAAAAAAAAAAAAAGGTTTATTTAAGAGAAATAGGAAAGGATGCCCTGCAAATGCTAACTGGCTTTGACAATGGCTATCTGCATTGTGACCTAACCAGCGAGCTTTCTCCCCTCACACAGTGGGAAAGCTGCCAAGAACAGAGCATCCTGCGCACAATGCCCTTTCGAAAGAAAAAAAAGAAACCTGGAAAAAAATCCTGCTACCTCCAAGCAAGGGAAAGCTCATTTCTGCACAGACAGGCCAGGCTGTGTGGAGCAGAGGTGAATGAGAAGCGCGGCGCGGAAGGCTGGCGAGGCCGGCTTGCAGCACGCCCACACGCTGGCTCCCAGCCCCCTGAAGGCATTTCTTTTCCTCCCTCCTCCCACCGCCGCCCCCGACTATTCTAAAATGACTTTTCATGAGCCACGCGTCAACTTCTAAGCACAGGCACCATGCATTTCCGTATTCCACGCCCAAGCTATACCATCCATCACGTTTGTATTTTCAAGAGATTACAAGAATCTGGTGTTTGCACACAAGGGACACAGAAATGTACATGCTCCCACTCCCAGACAATTCGCGTGAAATGCTTCTTGCACTTCCATTGCTGGGAAGTACGTTCCCGATGCTGGTATGCTGCATGGTTGGGGAATCAGAAACAAACCCCTTTGCCACTCTGACCAGTCCACCGGTTAATTCATTATGATAAACCCATTGTCCAAAACAAAAACATTATTAAATTGCTAAACCAGCTGCCCAAGTTTAGCTGTTGCTCTTGGCAAACATATCAGGATCTCAGTACGCCTGTTTTTCAGCAAGTATCTCTGTAGATGCAAGCCATGCCTTCCACCCTTAAAGTCTGAGTTGTCCCTGTCACCAAATCCAGTGTTTTTCAACCCAAGTGGATATTTAAAGGGATACCATCAGCTCAAACACCTCTCTGAATACATTAAGATTACAGCAACTGAAAGACTAGCAAGCATCCTTTCCCCCCCACCAGCTGTTAAATGTGCAATTAATGCAGCTGCACTCTTCCCCATCAGACAGTCTGATTTCCTTTAAAAACAGACGGCAGAAAAAGAAAAAAAGGTTAAAACATATTTGGAGGCGTCACCAAAAAAACTGTCAGAAGGTCTCAAAGGCTGATGCCTGAACAGTATGTCACTACAGCTATGTCTAAGTTTTCTTGCTGCTTTTTCAAGTTGATTGTGCCACTTGAGACAGGCAGCTCAATTGCTGGGAAATACGTTGCGTGCAAGGGAAGAAAAGGCTGGCCAGGTTGTAGCTGGCATCTTTTGAACAGACTGCTGCTTGGCATGGGTTTCCAAGTATCTCAACTGACATGGATTACCAGGAAGAATTCTTTAAACTTCTTGCTGCTTTCTTTGATTTTAAAAAGATACACACCTACAGGACAAGAAACGCTGAAACAACCCAAATATCACTACCATTTCTTTCACACTAGTTACTCACAGGTATCTACAAACCTACTGTGCAAATGATAAGCAGCATTTCTTAATAATAATAAAGGCATCTTTCATGCAGTGCAATCGAGAAGAACTGCAATATTTCTTAGATTACAAGACTGATCTGCCCTCCCCGCCCCCCCCCTCCAGTTCCTGCCTTCTAATTCCAGCACAATCAGAGCAGGAGAATGCATAATTCATCCTGCAGTCGACCCTGTAGGTCTCCCAGTCATTAAGCAACGTAACACCAAACTTTCAGAAAGGTCATATTTCCAGGAGATTCAGCTGAAGATTCTCTCCTATCCACTGAAAGACTCTGAGAGGTAAAGTAAGGAGCTCCTCATGGAGTATTTGCCTCCACTGTTCAAGGATTCACAATTACTTTGCTAGCAGAGCATGACAACAGGCAGAGGATATTTATCTGGGGAAGTCGAGAAATGCAGAAATCAATGGGTTAATTAGCAGGTTGGCAAAACAAAACTGACTTGTGAAAGCTTTTATACGGCAAAAGACTGATGAAGTGAAGATAACTGCATTTGTTATACTCTCTGGCTGGTAGAGGATTATTGGAACAATGGAAATTTCAGGCACTGATTCAAAACAATTTCTGTTCATTAAAGCCAAACTTCAACAGTTTTGCAAGAGCAAATCTTTTCACTAACCATGGGTAGGATCCCACACAATACAGTAACACAGTTAACACAAGATAAGATAAACCTCTTGCCAAAAGAAATTTAACTTCAGTCCAAGTTAAGCTCAATGAAGGTGCAGATCTTGGACACAAACAATTTTCTAATACAGATAATGAACAAAGAAACTGATCCCACATAGAGACATTATGGACAGCATCCTAGGAACATGAGGGAAAACACACTTAAAAAAAAAAATGTCTGTAGCTCTTCCATTAACTGGAAAACATATTGCATTTTTTTCCTGAATCTGACCTAAAAGTCATGCTTGAAGGAAATTCCAGCAGTTCTTTGGAAATGTGTGAGATCCTCTTCCCATGAGTATCAGTGCATCTTACACATGAAAACAGTACAACATCACTGATTACAGTTTCACATCACTAAAATGAAGCAAAAAACCCAATGATATAGAATTTTAATTCACACTGCCCCTTGGTCTACCAGCATTCTTGTCTCACCCATGTCAAAGTAATCAACACTCAAAAGAATGCTGCCTTGCTTCTAAAAAAAAAAATCACATTGCATGCGTATTTTTAATTGCTACATTTCTAAACCCAGACCACATGCTTTCTTTTTTTTTTCCTTTTTTTTTGGGGGGGGTTTTTTTTGTTTTTTTTGTTTTTGTTTTTGTTTTTGTTTTTGTTTTTGTTTTTGTTTTTGTTTTTGTTTTTGTTTTTGTTTTTGTTTTTGTGGAGTCATAATCCAAGTTTAATGTTGCTTAGGCTACAAATTAATCTCTGCCCCCAGCTCCCAACAACTGGCCCATGTCACTGCCATGCCCATGAGCTCGGGTGGTAGAATGGGGGCACCACAGTGCCAGCTGCAACACACTGCGAGCGAAGCATCGCCTGCACCGACAGAGCGATCGCCTCCTCTGAGAACTAGAAAGGTTTGTCTGCACAAGTTCCTGCCAGTGCAAGCAGCCAGCTGCAAGAGCAAACCCCGCTCCAGCACCGTTGCAATTCCCTGAACAGACTAAGCTATGCCAACAAAAGCACTTTTTTTGCCAGCAGAGCTGACTCCTCAGCAGAGCTCCTGACAGTGTTGCGACAGCCACTCTAGAGTGGCACCCTTTTTTTCCCCTCACAGTTTCCTACACTTCCACCTCTACACAGAGAAAGGCAAGAAACAAAGAAATGCAGAGAGTAGGTGTCAGGACAAGGTGATGCGTGTCCTGCTGGTTGGCCGGCACCTCCTCATCTAACCTAAGGAAAATGTGAGGAGATTATCTGCCTTCTTCTCCGAGCCCCTCCACACTACATGAAATCAAACACACTCAGCTCTAAGATCCTTTCGCCTGAATCAAAGGCTTCCCAATGCAAGCACCTGAGGAGAGTTGAGGGGTCAGAAGTGAGGCAGATACTTGGCCCTGGAACAAGCAATGCTCCTCCTGGCTCTGCTCCCTGGCCAAAAGTACCCAGCAATGCTGGTGGACCCCATGCAAGACCACATATCATGCCAGTGATATCAGTGGCTGCTGAAATAGTCCCCCAGTCTTTGCTCAAATTTTATCTCAGGCAAGAAGAGCTTTTGAACCTGAAACTACTATGACAAATGATACCCATTAGGAAAAACAGGAAATATTTTGGGGAGGGAGTGATTGTTTCCTCCTTTCTTCCTCCCACAGAGAAAATTTGATCTTCCTACCAGATTTTCACTCGTGAATGGGATTACAGGACAATGCTCAGATACAGTGCTTGCCTACGAGTATTCCTGTTAAAAAGCTCAGGATTTTGCCACATAGGTATCAATCACCCAGCTATGAGCAGGAGACACAGACCTACTGAGCACCCAGCTGTTTTTCTCAGTGCACCTTTCGTTCCCGACGATGCATTAGAAGACCTTTTCCCAAACCGAGCAGGGACATATTTACACAGAAACTTACTTGTAAACACACTTGCCTTGTTTTATTTCTTATTTCTTGTAATTCTCCCTACTTCGGCAGCTAGTGTGTGCTGGAGCCATGTGCTCCAGCAGGTTCCCCAACAGCCTGATGCAAAGCACGGCTGGCAGATGCCTTTGCTGCCACAACCTCACAGGAGTATGGTGTCCCCCCTTGCCCGACTTTCAGGGAACTGGGGTGACCTTGGCCGCAGCCATCCAGCCTCCAGAACAGCCCCAGACATCTCCCAGGCGAGGAGACAGCCAAAAAAGCCAACTCACCAGAGGCAAACGCCAGCATTTTTTAAAGGCCGTTTGGGAAGGTTGGCAATAGGAAGTCCGGGTTTGTAGGAGTTGACTCAAAGCGCCCTGCAACATTCATGCGGCGGGAATTTCTCCGGGTAAACCATTAACCACCATAAAGCAGAGCTGCGAAACGCCCCTCACCATCGGAGAGGCTCACGCACACCCGAACACGCGCGGGCTGCACGGGGATATGCACACACAGAGGCACAGCTATCCATACACGTACAGACATACAAGGACGCAGATACACACACACACGGCTCGGGGTTTTCTGAGGGCAGGGGAAACACTGGCAATTCCCTCTGCTCGGGGCGAGGCGAGCGCTGACACTGCAGCCCCTCGGCGGTAGAGGGGGGATCCGCTCGCATCCCCCGGACGCGAAGAGGGCACCCGGATCCGCTCCGCATCCCCTGGCGGCGAAGGGAGCGGCCGCCCCGGCTCCGCGCCCCGCGGGGATGTAAGAGATGCGCGGAGCGCCCCACGCCCGCAATACAGACAGGATATTTTGAGCCCTCTCTCCCCAGAAATACCCCGCCAAAAACCAGAAATCTGCCCCCTCCCTCCAGCTTCGCTCTCCGACAGTCCCCGCGGCAGGAGAGAAAGCGCGGACCTCCCGCAGCCCCACCGAAGTTTCCGCGCCGCTCCGCGGGCGGCGGCGGAGCAGCCCCGGCTTCTTACCCGGCTGGCGGAGCGGGGTCCCGGGGCGGCCTGGAAGCGGCGGCGGCTGCGCGGGGGCGCGGCGGCTTCCTGGGAGCTACAACTCCGCGGCGGCGCCCGGGCGAGCCGCGCGCCTGCGGAGCGGCGG
>VZTI01002864.1:157686-209922 GCA_013397865.1 Struthidea cinerea | reverse complement strand
GGGGCAGCGCGGAGAGGTGGCTCCGCGGGGCTGCGCGCCCGCGGGGGGCTGCGCCCGCCCCGCTGGCAGTCGCTGCGGGTCCCAGCGGCACCGCGGGCGCGTGCATGGGCAGCGGGGCGGGAAAAGTTCCGATTTTTGATGCTGGGGGATTTTTCCTTTTTTTTTTTTCTTTGTGTGTGTGTGTGTGTATGTGTGGTTTTTACCCCCAAAACAACTAAGGGAACGCCGGGCAGGGACCTCTCCTGCGGCCCCAGCTCGCCCCAGGCCCTGCACGCATCCCCTGGCGCGGCTGAAGGTGCCCAGTGCTGGGTGCGCGGGGCCGGAGGGAGGACGGCGGCAGCGGTGGCCGCTGGAAGCGAGCGCAGCCGCCTCCCAGCACACGGACCCCGCGCTTCCCTCTGAACAGGGCAATGGGACAAGCCCCCTGCCACCTGCAGTGCCCCCATCCCGTGTCGGCAGTGGCCCCCAGCAGGGCGGAGAGCGGCACAGGTGAACTTGGTGCCGTCGGCTGTCTGTGGACGGGCGCCGTCCCACTCGCCGGAGACAGGCGCCCACCCTTCCCTCACTGTTCTGTGCAAGACATGAAGTTGCAGAGCCTCTCCGCGTACCCCATCACAAAATGGAGGGGATTTAGGGATTGATGCTAATCTGCTTCCTGAGGGAGGTGATTGGAAGCATTGCTCAGAAATACGGCATGTAGCACAAAGAAGTGAATCTTCCTGGTAGGATATTCTTCCCCACCCCGCTCCCAGTTCCTGCCCAGCACGTTTTCAAGTCAAAAATATATGGAGAATTTAATGTAGTTGTCACTGTGCCTTATCGGTAGCTTTCACTCTGCCTCCCCTTATAGGAGACTCCATGAGCACATTCAGTGCTGTCGTGAGATAAGAACTGAATAGAGCTGAAATCAAGGCCACAGCAGGAAAAGTATACTAAAAGATTTAAGCGACAAACCGGGGGGGGGACCAAACATTTCACCACCAACAAAGCAGCAGTTTTTCAAAGGTTATCTGCATTAAGTCAAACAAATTTTCATAGGGACAGGGGAAAAAAGAAAACAACAACAACCCACCAAAAAAAAAAACCAAACCAAAACAAAAACAAAGAAACCAAACCTTTCACATGTACTCCAAAGCTGGAATACCTTGAAACTGGATACATTGATGCAAAGAGAAGAAAATGTTACAGAGATTAAAATGTTACTTAACAATAACCACTTTCTCCAAGGTCCTTCAAAAATAGTTGAACCATTTTGTCATCTTAAAAAGAAAATAATAAAAATGTCAGCCCAAGGAAAAGAACAAACTTGGAAAATAAAGAACCTGAACAGTTTAAACTAGAAGGAACTCAACCAGGAACATATAATGGAAGACATATAGTGGAAAACTCTTTGCAACCACCATCGCTGCCAACTTCACCTGCTTGAAGCTGGGTTCTCCTGGCAGGAGATATGTGAGTAATCCCCTTGATTTCCCAGCGAAACCTTCCCTGTGCAAGCATTGCCGACGTAAGCGCGGCCGGACGCAAGGATGGGGCTGCGGCTCCCGCCGTGCCTCTCCGGCTGCTCTGCCAGGGAGGGCGGTGGCACAGGTGACGACACCACTCCGCCCAGGAATAGGTGGCAACAGAGCAAGTACCTACTTGTGGCCTCCTCCAGGATTTACAGCCCTCGGGGCTCACGTCTGGCGAGAGAAAACAGTTTATGGCGCTCAACCCCACTTTCATTTTTAACGTGGCTGTCACCTGGTAGCCCCAAGAGCAGCAGGTTTCCCTCTGAGTGGCACTGCCCTGTGTCCTGTGGGGGACAGGCTTTGAGATGAGACCTGCAGCCGCTTCTGAGGCTGTAGTGGCTCCTCTCCAGGATGCCCAGGTTCCAGTGGGGATTGGCAGCTCTGAATACTGTGTTCTGTTTGGGGTGATCCTCGGATGGGTCTCTTTGTGCTGCTCTGCACCCTGCTCAGCACGGCTCTGAACGTGTCTGTCAGGAACTGCCTGTGTTGGGAGGCTCAGAGACATCCTGTGGTCAGTGGGTACTTACTTGAGAAGTGCCTGTGGCTGCTGCTCTCTTTGAGCCCTCTAGTATTCTGTGTATTATCCCACAAGAAATTGCATAAAGACTGAAAAGAATTGTGTTCAACAATTATTGAGGAACACACAAGATCCAAATGAGGTGTTGCTGTCATTTATGCCCAGCTTCTTTCTACAAGAATTGCACCTTTCCAGCATACAAGATGGGTCAATTCAGATAGCCAACCAGAGAAGTACCACCAAGATGGCAGATGATTTAGAGTCTTAATGCTTACTAATGAGCAATTCCTGAGTTACAGAAATGAAGTTACAGAAATACAGAACTGAAGAAAAAGGGACATAGAAAGCTGACAACTGCTTGTAAACAATCTGAGATAAAAGGAGGTTGCAGATTCACTCCTGCGATGAGTTTGTGAGGGCTGCTGCTCCTCTCCCAGGCGGGCAATGGAGCCGGTGAAGGGTCTAGAAAGCACATCTTATGAGGAGCAGCTGAGACAGCTGGAGGTGTTCCACCTGGAGAAAAGGAGGCTCACAGGGGACAGGGGACCTTATCACTTCCTGCAACTACCTGAAAAGAGGTTGTAGCCAGGTGGAGGTCGATCTCTTCTCCAGGATAACAAGTGGTAGGGTAAGAGGAAATGGCTTCAAGATGTGCTAGGCAAGGTTTAGGAAAATATTAGGAAAAATTTCTTCACAGAAAGCATTGTCAAGCACTGGAATGGGCTGCCCTGGGTGGAGTGGTGGAATCACCATCCCTGGAGATATTTAAAAGATGTGTAGATGTAGAACTTAGGAACATGGTTTAGTGGTGGACTTAGCACTGGCTAGGTTAATTGTTGGACTTCATGATCTTAGAGGTCTTTTCCAACATAAATGAGCCTCTGATTCTATGAAGGTGTTTGCAAAATTGGTCCCACTGGGTGCATCTGGCTTATTTGAAGTTCTTCTTTTGATGGTGTATGTTTGTTAAGCCTATCTGTAATAATCCCATGATGACCTAGCACAGACCTTTGCAAACTTAAATCCACAACCGCTGTGGTATCTCACCTTTTGTTTGATTTTCCTTTCTGCTTTTCATTCTGTTTCCACAGTCAGGAGTGCAAAACAAAGAGGGATTAAATTAGATTCATCTGCATCATTCCAACTATCCTGAATTTGAAGATAATGTGTGAAGTTCCTTTTGCTGTCTGGGGTTTAATCATCAAGGGATTAGATGGAAACAAAGGTATTTGAGGTGTGTGGCTTTTTAAATTTCTTCCGTAATAATGTGAGCTTCATAAGGCTATTGCTAATCTTGAATTACTATCTGCCTTCCTGTGGTTTGCCATGATTAACTGGAGGAAGAGATTAAAGTGGTATTTACCTTTTTTGAGCAGTTTATCGACTTGACCTGGCCAGCCCAGCACCAAAAAGCAAAGGAAGAAAATCCTGGCGAGGATTAAGGATTCAGGCCACTCTTTCCCCATTGGTCTTCTGATATCTGTCATGATTGTTGTGATGGAAAGCGCTGGTGGGGTCCTTGAAGGTGACTCCAACGAGTCCAGGCCAGGTGTCTGGCAGGGGAGATTGCTGTGGGTCAGGCTGCCTCTGATCTGCCTCTCCCAGAAGAGCCAGGACTTGCCTCCTCTGCAAGCAGTGACAGCAAAAGCAGGTCTTCTGGCTTTGAGGTGGGACGTGGTCATCCTGGTCATCCCCACGCTGTCGTCCTGGAGGCACATGGCCCTTCCCCAGGGAAGCTGCTGGCCAGCAATTTTGCCTGGGAAGGAGCTCCTGCCTGGCCAGGCCATTTGCAGAACAGCCTTGCGGAAGAGGGTGGAGGAGCAGCCCTGAGACTCCCTCCATTGCTGAGGCTCCTCACAATGTACGTTTAATGAGGAAGAAAGCAATGTTTCAAAAAGCAATGTAATTATTTTTTTTTAAATCCTCTTTTAATCTTGTTTTTGGAAATCCCTCAATGAGGGATAACTTTAGGGAAATTCAAATGAGAACAGTAATGGAGATATGAGCCAGTATTATTTACCTGTGATAAAACCAAGCTGGTTGGCAGGTGCTTGGGGAAATAAGAGGGAAAATTGTGTATCAGAATTATATTCTTTGTTAAATTTTGAATTCTAGTGATAAACCCCTGAATACTCATCTATAAAGCCTCCTATTTTTGCTACCAGATGCTGGGGCTTGAACCTTTGCCTGCATCAGTTTAACCCCTCTTTGTGCTCATTTGCATTTCCAAGTCAGACTAACCAGGCAAACATAACTTGGGAAATGCCAGCTGCATCCATGGTTCTTATGGGCAAGCAGCACCACCTGAACAGGCAGACCTAGTATTTAATATACTACCAAAACAAATAAGCCAAGGGGTTTTGCCTGTCATCTGGTTCACAGAAACTGGAAGTGAAAAAGAGCAGGTAGACTTTTACAATGCATGTTCCTGCCAAAGCAGGATTGTTCCCTACAGTATTTTCTAGTGTACTTCCCTGGCCTGTTTTAGATGACCTTGTAGGATGGGGAGAGGCAGGAGGAGGGAATCTGCTAGCTACCTCCAAAGGCTTTCTGTCTACTTTGAATAATATAGCATAGAGCAAGGGAAAATGAGTGTTCAGAGAATGTAGCTACAACACAATATTTAATGTAATTTTTGCATGTTTTTCATCTCCAACCTACTTGCTCTGCCTGCCACTGTGCCAGTAACATCAGACAGATGAAAAAAGAAAGTAACAAAAATAATGTCAACAGTCCACCTTTGCATGATTGCTCTTCTTTATCTTAGCAGGAGATTGTCTTGGGTGCTTTCTTCCCCTGTGAGGAAAAATAAATGGTAAGAGCTGCAATGATTGGCAGCAAGCCTGAGAACAGCAGATGTGAGCCTGCACAGCTGGACAAATACAAAAATGCACTTTCTACCTACATTTGTATTAAAGTTGCCCCAGGGATACCCCAGTGCCTACGGGGGGGCCTTAGTATTTGAACAGCCAAAGCCATCAGGCACATTTATGTATATGAGAACACTTGGTATCCTTTTCAAAGTCAAAAAGAGCAACAATTAAAGCAACACAAAGGAAAATTGGCTGCGTGGTTTTTCTCTCCCATAATAGAAAGACTGAGGGTGGAGATATTAAAAAAAATTAGGCTTGACAGAGGTGAAGAATTTATGAATTAAACTGACACGTTTTCATTTAATTTACTGTTGTCTACCCATTTATTACATGGAAACCTAAAAAGGACCTGATTTTGCTTCCCAGGCTGCAGTTGCTATGTCAGATGCTAAAGTTAGGTGTTTTAGACAAGATTTTTATATTAAAGTTTCTTACGCAAAAAGAGAAAGACTTCGCTAAATAAGGAAAATTTAAAAGCCTTATTTCTCTCTATGGTGCTTTGCTATAGCTTTTCACTCTGGGGTTTGCTACAATATTTGCTCGGATTCATCATCAAACAAAATCTGGGGCCAGGGGCATTTTTAGCTGTATCTATTAGCAAAAAAAATGGAGTTTCTTACACTCCATAGCCTGCTCATGATTCTTTCCAGTTGCATCTACCAACAACCCTGTTGTCCCTGCACAAGGATATTCACCATCGGGGCAGAGCAGCAGGGCCTTGGGTGTCTGCCCATGATCCTGTGGCATTCCCACCTGGGCCTGGCGTTCCCACCCAGGCTATTTCCTCATGCTGGCAGCAGCAGCAATTTCAAAACACAAAATGATATGTCTAATTTGTCTGAGCAGAAAATAACAGAGAGCCCTTGAAATGGATGAGTTCCCACAGAGAGAAGTAGCCATTGAAAAACTCATTTCTATGAGATGCAACAGAGTGAACTCTGGTTTTGTGGTTCAACATGGCAAATTTATGCTGAGAACGGGGGAATAAAGTAAGAAGACTCAAGTGTTTCAGTGCAGCAGAAAATATCAATGCTGTTACTTGTTTCTATTCTGAAACATGACAGGAGAATGCAAAAGTCAGAAAATCAGTACGAAAAAAAATACTGGTGTGCCTAAATAAAAATCAGTTTTTCCCTTGCAAAGCTTTTGTAATGCCAAGTATTTTTGTTCAATAAGGGCAATGAAAAATAATATTCTAAGCCTGGGGACCACAGCAACTTTCAGTTTTGCTGAGACCACTTTTTTTCATATGAGAAAGAGAAATAGGTAAAGAAATCCGACAGCGCTTCCTGGGATGTTGGAGCCAACAAGATGATACTGTAGTGCTCTTGCAGCCTGCATGCTCTGGGATGCCTTCCAGAGCCCTGAAAAAGCCAGGGTATTCCACACACTGGCATCAAGGTGCTGCTTCCCCAGCACCTTGTGGTTAAGGGACTTTACACCATGTTTGCACTTCTCATCCAGGGCTCAAACCTTACTGCTGCGACACCCACATCCCCATGCTGCTCTCATCTGCATGAAACCACCCTGAAATACTTTTTATTGAAATTAATTTCCATCCTTAAAGTGGACTTCTAGAAAAATGGGGACAGACTTTTTAGCAGGGCCTGTTGCAGTAGGACTTGGGGTAATGGTTTTAAACTAAGAGAGGGCATGTTGCGACTAGATACAAAGAAAAAATGTTTTACAACAAGGATGGTGAAACACTGGAATTTAGTGGATGCCCCATCCCAGTAAACTTTCAAGGGCAGGTTGAATGGGGCTCTGAGCAAGCTGAGCTAGTTGAAGATGTCCCTGGTTATTGCAGGGGGTTTGACTAGATGACTTTTAAAGGTTCCTTCCAAACCAAATCAATCTGTGGTTCTTTGAAAACAGAGTGCCTCATGAAGCAGCATTTCCCATGGGATTGAGGTCTTCTGCTCAGTACCTGAAGGCACAGCCACGTGTCTCATTCAGTGCAATTTGGAGGAAGTCAGTTTAATTTTGGCACTGGCAGTGGAGCACTCTTGTATTGCTCCTGTTGGTAATTAAGAGAAAGCAAATCACAGGGGAGGACACTAAAACTGTTAATTAACAATATTTTCAATGAGAAAAAAGTTAGTAATTTTGGAAAGGTTGCTGTATGCCTGAAGAAAATACTTAAATAGGGTAATCACTCTGTTGGACATTTGACAAATGCACACTAATAAGCAAATGGGGATATTGATTACACATTTAGATAATCACCAGATCCTCCATGCTCTTGCAGGCATGTCCCAATTCTGTTGCCTCAAGCTTTGACTTCAAGTAGTGAAAAACATACCTAATTCCAAGCATGCAGACAACCACATTCCCTCACTGGCCTGAAAAATCCATGTGTGTTTCCCATAAACTGGAGCGCCCAACATGCGATCCCACAAAGCCACAGGGGCCAGTTTGTGGCAGGCACACAGGGGAGCAGATCCCCTGACTGGGGCTGCTCACCCAGTGGGATATCACAGCCAAGCATAGAGGACTCCTGGTGGAATGGCAGGAGCTTTGCCAAGCATCCTGCGCAACCTTTGCCACAGCACCACCAAAACACACACTTTTTATATAAAACCAACAGACAGAGAGGCAGCAACTTTGCAACTAAAAAGGCTCACAGTTTCCATGGATGTTTGATCACCTTTTATCACAACACAAACCATGAGGCAATTTGCTTCAAGCAGAGGATATTTTCCCCTCTCCAAACAGAAAATAATCCAATAAAAGAGCCCACTAGCAGGATCCTGGACAATGTGTGACACTGTGTTATTATCAGCATCCCATTGGTGTTCTGGCAAGGTACAGCCATGCTCAGCTGATCCTCCTGATGGCATTCAAAGGCACAGCTTATTGGAGCCACAGCAGCTCATCTGAGCTCAGATTGCCATGCAAATACCACCAGATTTTTTATATTATCATGATACCAGATGTCCTGTTTTATATCAAATTATATCCAGGCAAGTTAGAGAAATTCAGTTATTTACTCCATGCTGGTGGTATCTGAGCAAAATTTATTCTAACAGAGGTTTTATGCTGACAGAGACTGAGAAATAGTAAAGAGCACTCGATGATTTCCTAAACCAGATGTATTCCTAAAAATGCTGGACTGGATCACCTTCCATGCAAGAGTTTCAGCACTGATTAATTAAAGTACAGTTTGGCTTCAACCCTGCAAAGAGCATGTTTCTGCCCTTCCACATCTGGACTCCCAAGAACAATAAAACAGCTGCTTTTCTTTGAGTTCCTGTCAGGAACAACCAGCCTTCAATGGCACATAAAATTTAACTTTTGGTAACAAAAAGATAGGTAAACAAATTACACTGGCAGGGGCAGAAAGCAAAAGTAGGGACTCTGGAGTTTTTGGAGTCTTCCAGTGTCTTCCTTTCCTGGCCTCTGCTAATTAATGTTTTTCTTTCACACTGACAATGCATTTTTCCATTGGAACAAAGGCTGCTTCTTTTGAGTCACCACTGCAGGAAATCTCCTGTTCTAGTGGGGTTCTCTCTGCCAGGCATTGGTGGCCACTGGCAGCCACCCCTTCCTCAGGGCAGGTCCTATCTTGCAGTGGTGGCATTGAAGTAAAAATACAGCCATCCTATTAATAGCGAAACTGTAGACAATTCCAGATGTGGAATTTGGTTTCTGAAATTACAGATCCAACCAAGCCAGTAAAATTCAGTTGTGTTTCTTCTGACTCATAACTGTTTTTTTCAGAGAGGTTTTTAGCAAAATTTCTTCAGCAATTCCTCTGTTGTTGCCTGACTCATACTGAAACACCAAAATCATTATTAAAGTGAAATCATAGCAAAGGGGGTGTGAATACTTGGTGTTTATCAGTTCAAAATGCTTTAAAAAACATATTTTGCTAAGAAGCATGCTTTGTCCAATAATTAAATACTGTCTTATTTACAAAAGCAGACAAAAATCTGTCATATAGGGCACAGAGAAAGTTTAGCACTTAGGGGAAAAAAATTAAATTTAAGGTTAATATATTCTTCAATAAGCCTTCATTTATCCTCCTGGCACATGTGTAATATTTGTGTTCAGCATCCCACCTGCTTTCAGTCTGAAGCCCCATACATGACAGCAGGAAAGAGCATGCTCAGTGTGAAGTATGAGCTGTTCAGATGTCCCAGGATGAGCAGCAGTTCAAAGTACACAACTGTGAGCAGTGATTCCTGATCATGGGAGCAGAAATACATGGAGGGGTAGGGGCAGAGGTGTCCTCACAGCCCCGCTGACAGTGCAAAGGGATGGGAGAGGAGTCAGGCTAGTTAGCAAGTCACTGAAGCCTGCACTCCTGAGGAAAAACTCCAAACCTGCTGTGGTTTGCTTCTGTCAAAGGGTGATCTGCTGCAGGAGGGTTTGTGGTATCGTGCAGGTGTCAGTCCACCACCCTCACTGGGGGTTCGCAGCGTGGAAGCAACAACCCTTTGCCTGATGGAACACTGTGCCTGGGAACGGCCTGGCCCCCAGGTACAGTGGGAGCCCCTCTACCTCACCCTGGGCTTTGCAGTTCCATAAAGCTCAGAGGCCTGTGAAAGTGGACCTCAAAGGTGGCTTTTGGTGGGAAAAAATGTTGCAACAACGATTTGTTTGCTTTTTGAATTAAAACTCAAACTGTTTCTGCAAAAGAATGGACTAAAAAAATCCCCCAAGTCTGGGAGCTCGTGTTTACCTTCAGCTCTGCAGATACTTAATTTGAATGTTGCTTCATCTTCTGTCTCCCTTATGTATCATCACTAATTAAAGTACACACTCTGCACTTACCCAAAGGAGGATGTGGGAGGCAGAAGAGACTCAATCTCATTTGCTGCTGCTGCTGCTGTATTGCCTCTGCAGAGCCAAATGCAGGGGAACCAGGGTCCTGCTCAGAGCCTGGCAGCTGCAGCACAGACCTTTCCCTTCACTGCTCTGTGTGATGGAAATCCCCAGTGCGTGAGTGGCCTTTCCAGGGGAAAGGGTTCAGTGAAAGAAGGGGCTGTAACTCCCTGGGAAGATGGGGTGAGCCTAGTGAGGGCAGGAACAACACCTCAATGTGGGCACATCTCCCCCCACACCTACTTTGGAGACTGCTCAGGCCCAGCTGAGCAAGCCAGAAGAGCTGTGCCCATAACAGCCCCATAGGTCTGTGATTTGGCACCTCCATGCCCTCCAAATATTCCTACTAACTTCCAGCTCAAGTGAAATTCAAACAAAGCTTTATGTTTTATTTGGACACATCTTCCCCAGCCTGCATCACAGAGACACCCCTCTCGCATGTCCCCAAGAGCTCAGCCATCCCCAAATGCACATCCACTCGCTTCCAGCAGAAAATGAGATTGCTGACTTCTCCCCAGCTTCAGGTTCCAGACTAGAAGTCTGTGTCCTCCAGTCTCCACAGCACCCCAGCTGCACCTCACCCCCATCCCAGCCAAAATGTGGAGGTATTTTTGGCAGTGCTCAGCTCTGCAGCCACACTGGTCCTCATGCTCACAGCAGCCCCACCTGCCCCACAGTGCTACAAGTGGCATCAACCTGTAACAGGAAAAGGGAGACTTTAAAGTCTACAAAAGCCAGGGAGGGGATACAGACACTTTTAGGCTCAGAGATTATCTATGCCTCAAAAGATTCAAGAAGATGGTGTCAGAGGAGGACACGCTGAACTCAGTGTGTTTGACATTTGGACAAAGACTTTCCCTTGCCCCCATCTGAAGTTCTAGTGCCTGCTCTGCTCTACATGAGTGAAATGCATCGGTGTCCATAAAAGCTATGGAAAAGCACTGCTGAGAACTTCTACAGCTCTGAATAATTAATTCACAGAACTATAAAAAGCTACAAGGGAATGAAATTTAGAAAAATCTAGTTTTAGGATAATTATAGTTCAAACCAGAAGAGCACTTGGACCCAAGACAGATGTATTAGTAGGACAACTGAGCATAGTGGATCAAATTCAGACTTGGCAGAACTGCATTGTCTTGTAGACAGCTCCTCCCGGGGTGGATTCAGCCCAGGGAGAGAAAGCAGCCCCTACGGATAACTTGATGAAGCGAGTGGAAATCTAAAATAACACTCTTAGTAGGGAAGGCATAAAAGAAAGGAGTACAATTGTTTCAGGTTAGCATTCATGCCCCAGGTGTAAATAGGGAGTGATATTTTCTGAAATATTTTGTTATATGCTAGTTTGACCTGTTTCCCTTCTACCTTGCTTTCACTGCCATATCTACTATGTTACCACTGGTTCATAAAATCCCAGTTTGTTTGCAGACCATATCACATTTAGGCTTTTTTCAAAGCTCCAGATGCTGGAATTCATGTGTTGCTTGCAGACACAGACCTTCAATTTCCTAACCAGTCATATTTCTAGTCCATATTTTTCATGGCAAGTTTGAAAACATTAACCCTGAGCCCTGAGTCACCAGCAAGCAAATACAGTTTTCTTTCATTTTCCTAAGTTTAAAGCCAGTCATTACTGTGCCCAGTTAGATGTTGAATCCTTGGGACTGCCCATTTAACTCACCCCTCTCAGACAGGGAGATGTGGGATTTTTATAGTTTATGTGCTAAGACATGTAGTCAGGCTGTGTACTGGGCATGTTTTAATTGAGTGCTGGAGGAGCCAGTGTTGGGTGACTGGTTTATGGCAGACATCATGCAATCCCAGTGCCCTCAGCATCTCAGAGGGTTCCACAAGATTCTGCACAGGATCCCCCAGACCAACTCTGCCTTTGTTGTTTTCTGGTAAAAGGGCATACCCACAGAGAGGCAGGAGTTTATTGCTTTTTCTTAGTAACAGCAGTGGATCACCTGAGAATTCAGTTTTACGCAAGACAGAAGTGGAAGGCTATGGACAACAAGAAGATTATCACTACTTCAGAGGAGCTGTTTCAGTGTCCAGTGTCCTGTTTGGCACAGGACCAGGCACTTCCAGTCATACTTCCTGACTGAAGACATATGTGAATTGGCAGAGGGGTCTGTCCTGTGTCAGCTCCTGTTTCCACTAGCTCCCTGTTATGGAATTATTCATTACCAGTATGAAATTATTGGGCACTGCCATAGCACACTATCAAACAAGGGCTTTTTTTATAGTGGTGAACTATGGTTTTCTAGTGGCTTCATTTATTAAGAGCATTGGCATCTTCCAAAGCAAAAGGCTCTCCTATACACCATTGCCATTCAGTGTGCATCAGAGGGGTATGTATTACAAGCAGATATCCTCTCCTTCATTTGCAAGTGCAGGAGCTGTTTGACACAACATGAAGCAACTGGAGAGAGGAAGCAAGCATCACCGTATCAGTCAAAAATGCACCCAGCTCTGCTGTGGGGTTCCTGCTCCAAGGGGAGCAAAATCCATTTCTCTGAAACTCAGCTCTTTAGAGCTCTAAAGTGGGTGGCAGGTAAAGCATCACGTATTTTCCTTGTGTCCAAAAACAGTAGGGTCAATTAAAGAGAAGAGCATCTGCTAAGGGTTCAGATGATGGAGAAATGGAGAGTATGTCTATCAGCTTATGGATAAAGCCAAGCAGGTGGGAGCTGTGGGCAGGATAAGGGCCTGGCAGAATGACAATTCGAAGCGATGATGACAAGATGTGGAAAAGGCCTGGGAAAAGGACGCGGTTCAGTAGAGACACGTGTGAGGTAGGCAGGAACGATCAGCTGTGCAAACACAGCCTGGGTTCAGCTGCCAAAAAAAGAGATGAGAGGGTGGTTGTGGATTGCAGAGTGAACATGGATCAACAATGTCATGTTGTTGTGCAGAACCTAGATGTTGTGGTGTGCATATAGTAGGAGAAGAGTCCATACAATGGGAAATTACCCTTCCACACCAGAAGGAGTGATGTGCTGTGGCTCAAGGAGTGGAGCTTGCAGAGAGCCCAGCTGCTCTTCAGCAGGGGCTGAAAACACCCGGGGAGCAGAGGCTGACTGAATACAGGTTTAGCCTAAATATGTGAAGTCTGTAGGGAAACATAATCCTCCACCTATGTAAAATGTTATCATAGATGGATTGTCTATCATAAACAGGAGCAATGAGCTTGAATTAAAGCAAGTAAAATTCAGAGCATGCACGGGGAAAAAAAATCCTGCAGGTAAGGACAGCAGTTAGGGGGATTGAAATTTCCGTCATCCTACAGACAGGTCAGACGGGGGTGGTTAGAAGTGATAAAGAGGTACAAACTGCCTTGAGGCTGGAGAAAAAATTAAATGAGCCCTTGTGAATCTTTCTAGCCCTGTTTTTCTGTGATTTATCAGAGCATTCACAGCTGCAGTTTTCCACATTTTCACGGTTTAAAAGTGTAGTTCCACTGGCCAACACAACAGTGGAGATGCCAGGAGAAAGTGGAAGACCTCCTGTCTAAGCCCAGTGACACCTCACCACTTTTGGAGCAAAGCCCCCATGAAGCCACCAGCAGGCTCTGCTCTGGTCTCCTTTGGAGCTGAGAAAGGAACGCTCGTGGCTTTTCTCTCCATTTTCATGGCACCGAAATATAAACAACAAATTACAGATGGGTCAAAATAAGGGCAGTGTTTCAGTTCAGCTTCCAGGTTGTTTAACTCTTCCCTCTTCCATCATTCCTCATCAGTCTCTAAGTCTCTTCAAAGTCATGGTTAAAGAAAACCCCCTCAAATTCCTGTCCTGGAAGTGCCAATGCCAAGCTGTTCACTTTTTTGGATTCGTTCTGCTTTTGCAGCAGAAATGATTCATAAATTGAGATTCACATGGCCTTTCAGTCTCCCAGAAGCTATTAGGAATACATTGGCTCAGTTCTAACTCCTTCATTTGCTATTTTTGAGGGAAGATGCTTAATAGCGTGGTGGGTTACAGGGAAGGACAAAGCACCTCAAAAGGTGCTTCACCTCTTCACAGATATGGACCTCAGAAGGACAAGGGAGAGTGGTCAGAGACACAGCAAGGGAATCAAGCAAGATATTTTCATCATGAGGGTGAGTAGTCAAGCATGGGATATGTTATCCAGGGAAGCAATGTTTTCTCCATCCTGGAATTTCAAAACTCAGTGGAATGAGGGAGTGGACAATCTCACGTAACTTTGAAGTTGGTCTTAGTGATCAGAGTGGGGCTAAGACCCAGAGGACTGTTCTATGATGCCAACAGAGGTAAACCAGAAATTTCCTAAGTGCCAGCAGAATTTCCCATACTTTTTCATACCCAGAACATACTTTCCCCCTGTATATACATTGCCAGTGGTTAGGGTGTGTCTCCAGGCTGCCCCAGTCACAGCCAGGGTCACCAAGCAGCTGACCCAGGGCATGCTGCTGAGTCTGTTCCACACTACATCCCATCCCTCATCTCTTCTTGGCTCACTTCTCCTGCTGGATTCTGTCTGGAGGCCTGTTAATAAGGACAAACATCTCATTTGCTTGCTTTGTTTAATGATAACAGAATAGGTATGTATGTCAATATGGTGTTTAAAATAAAATTAAAATAAAAGAAAAATTAATACCCTTTCTTTTATTGGTGTGCCACTGCAGCAAGGGAGAAAACAATTTATGCCATCTCCTCGCACTTTCTTATAGCATTTGTTGAGGTTTTAGGGCCTCAGTAAATCCACCAAATATCAGCCAGAGAAGACACACCATAGCAGTAATGGCTGTAGTTAGAACAATCTCAAAATGAATTTGCAAATACTGAAAAGCATTCTCCCTACCTGAAAGAAGAAAAAAAAAAAAAAAAGTGAAAATCACCAGCATGTTACTCAGATCAAAATGAGCACATATTTTTACGTAGGCTTTGCTCACAACTGCACCAAACAGTTTTTGCCTTCACTGTATCTGCTGGATGTCTATCCGTGATTACAGGTCACCAGGAAGGGCAAAAGCCATTCTGACTTTCAGAGCCTGGGTGATTTGGCAAAATAGGGCTATTAGGAGATGACTGTCTTGTAACCAAGCCAATTTTAGTGCAGCTCTGGAAGCTCTGCACTGATACAACGATGACAGTATACATAAAGAAACTACCTTGTCTTCTTGCAACACTTTTCTGCCTATTAGCTGGACAATAAATTTTTAGGAGTATTCTATTTCTTTGCATAGACATCAGATACCTAAAGCCAAGATGATGTTTAAAACCAGCACAGGGACTTCTTGGTTAAAGTACTGAAAATGTAACCAAAATGAACATACCTTTCCATCCACCATTGTAAAGGAATATGCAGGACTGACGGGGCTTCCATCCACTCCTTGGTGTGGCTCTCCTGAAAAGAGGGGTGCTCAGTGGTAGGTGGTGCTAAAAGAGCCTTTCCGGGTACTTGCACAGGCACAGGATGGATGAGACAATCGATCTGCTTGAATTTAAAAAGACAGATTTATGAAGAATAATTGCTTTCTAACTTGGCAGATTATGTGTACTGCCTTGAAGGGACTCACAGCTGTGTCCTGTTCTCATGGAGTTAACTGAGCTTAGAAAAAAACATTTAATTTATTCTTCCTTCCTTAATTCAACATAGCTGAGACTCACCCAGGATATTCCATTTGAATTGCAGCAGGCTTTCCATTTTGATGTGTTGGCAGTGAATATCTGTTACACTGATGGCATTTTCTACGTGGAGAGTATCACGACAGCAGCATATTCATCACCCAAATGGCTGACTGTGTTGCAGGAAAAGCAAGATGGGCTACCTTAGACTATCAGTGCAGGTTCCTTGAGCAACAGGAGTTTTGCAACCAGATTCCCAGTTCTGTACCATTTCTGAGTTAGATTGACAGCTCTGGAATTTAGCTTCATTTAAACCTAAGGCACAATTAAGTACCTAACAAATAGATCAGGCAGCAGCACCACTCATGTTCATAACAACCTTCCAAACTTCATCCATTATTTCCTGCAACTTTGTGCAAAGATGTCTAGCTCTTACCTTTTAAAAAGACAGATTTTTTGGTTTTAAATATCATATTTGCTCAGTACTTGAACACAGCTGGAAAATTCCTGCATAACCTTCTTCCCAGGGAAGAGGAGGAGGCAAAATCCCCTGCAGGAGCTCTTGCAAAGTGACCACATAATTAAGTGAGTAATACAAAAACCATGAGCCTAGAAGAAGAAGAAAGAAAAGTAAATTTCATATCCAAACTGAAGCTTTTTTTCCTTCTCTCTTTTTTTTCCTTCTGGAGACACAATGCTGCTTCGTTAGGCCTATGTTGATGGTATCAGCACTGAAACCAGCATTTATAGAAATATGATGCAGCCACCAGCAGAACCAGTTTGCAAACCCTCTCAAGTGTTACCTATCTGCCCTGACTCACTCTGAAGCTCATAATTTATGTTCTTTTACTTATATGAAGAACATGAGTAAATCTGTAGAATCATATTTCCAAGGTAGATCATTAGTACTCACAGAAAAGTCTGTCCTATGGAAACTGTCTTCAGAAAAATATTACTTAGGTATGAATCCTAAGTTCTCTGAATATGTTAAACACATTATTCCTTCACTGAAAATGTGTCTCAAGGCTGGTTTCTCTAATGCAGACCTTTGCAAGGCAAGAAGAAGCCTGTTGTGCTACACACAATCTGTTACACACAATATCTGTTAGGCTCTGCTGGATGTAGAGGGACCAAGACATTGCCTAGGTCCATGTCAGGACTCTGGTCCATGCCAGCTTCTCTTTTCACTCTGCAGGAGGGAAACCCTGAGCTTGGCCCCAGCCTGGGGAGTGAGACTGAAGGGGACAGGGCAAAGGAACTGCTCAGTTTTAGTCTCAGTCCAAGTGCAGGTGAGGCAGCACTCAATATGAAATTTACATTAATATATTTTTAACATTAAATTGTTAAATTACATGTTTCTGCTAAATCCAGTATTTGGGAGTTTTGAAACCCGCCCAGTTTTAAAATACAGGACACTTCTTTGTATTGATGTGGTGATCAAAAAGGGCAGTTTAGGCCATCTCTACCAGAAAACCATTTCCCTGGAGGGAAACTTTTCAGTCTTTTTGAAATACCCTTGCATTTCCCTGAGGGGCCATCCAAAGGTCTGTTTCATGACCTGCATATTCAATTTCTTCTGGCACTTACAAGACATGCACATGCTAAATGCATGCAGATCTCAAATGTGGCTTCAGGAAAAATTTCCAAATGAGTAAGTTCAATTAACTGAGTTTGCCCTTACAAATTCATTATTTTTTTTCTAACAGTCTACAAACAAGCATTCAGTGACCATGGGATGGTCCATATTGCATCCCATCAAGGTGGTCAAACTCAGGATGTAACCGGGAGCACAGGGGAGGTTCCCTCTCTGTATGAATATCATGACTGCACTCAGGAGAACTCTGAGAGCCAACAGCCCCTCGACTGCTGCTCAGGGGACCTGCTGACACTGCTCAGTGATCTCCTGGCCCTCGTTCCCCAACAAAGGTGCACCTGATCTCCCTGCAAGACGAATCGTCTTTCACAAAAGCCTCCTCAGCTGGATTCAAGAGCACTGATCTCGTATTGGAAATGTATTGCTCTTGCAAACGTTACCTCCAACAAATACTTCACAGAGATTCAAGGCTGCTTCTTCAAACCAAGCCTGCATCAGTCATTCACAACGGAAATACTGCTGCTCACATCTCCCTGGCACTGAATGGCAGCACAAGGCACCCCCCACACACACACCCATCGTCCTTCCTTCATGACTCAGCCGCATCCCCCACTTCTTTGCCAGTTTTTCACTTCTTCTCCCAGCCAAGGTATCACACACAGTCTGTGTTCCAGCTGTAGGACTGTCACTTTCCTGTGATTAGTGCCCTGTGGCTACCCACTAATTTTAATACCTGCCTTGTCCTTTAATTTTGTCTCTGCATCAACCCTGCTTCACAGTCCTTTCCTCGAGGAGAAAAGCAGACCCTTAACACAGATGGCAATAAGTGCTAGGGTTTACCATATATGGTGAATGGATCACTTCAGATTTAGCATAGAAACACACAGAGCTCTATTTTCTGCTGTCAGGGTTAATACAAAAGGTATTAAATTCAGTGTCTTCTGTACTTCTCTCCCTCGAATTGTCACGCATCCTGCAGTATGATGTGCTCTGCCAATCTGCCCCAGTTCTCTTGATGAAGCTTGGAAAAGCAATTCATTCCTTAGCTGATGTTATATAAGATATTAGAGTGTTCTGAAACATGTCTGCCAGCATTTTGATGGCATTGTTCAAACGCTATCACCAGAGACTAGTCTGCTTAATGTGGCAGCAGTGTTCCTCAGTGGTGGCTTGTCCCACACAGTCACTGAGGAGACCTTGCACTGAAATGTCTCAGCGCTTTTCTGCTGCCCTCTCATGCGCTAGCCTGTTGTCTCTTGTGTGTGAGGCACCTCAGTTGCCTCTATACTCCAAGGCAGTCCGTACCCCCCTGGGCTGCTTTGATCTGTGAATCCCTTCAAACTCAGCCCATGGAGTTGAGAGCAAACCCTCGCCTTCTGTATAGGAGCACATTCACATTTTACTTGATGTTTTTTCTGTCCATTTGTTGGGGAAGATGCTGAAGAAACTCACCTATCCTGAATTTGATCTTAGAAGGTGATATGTTCCATTGATTACAGATCCACCTGCCTCCCCACCATCTTCTCTTGCTTCATATCCCAGCCCCTTACTGTGTTTTTTTGCCCTGCTCCTATTCCTCCCATCCAGATTACCCTGTCTATCTCTACATCTGTTCCCCACTCACTAGTCTGTCTCCACCTGCTTTTCACAGCCTTGCCTTATGCATCCATATGCTTGAACTGCAAGGGCGGCATTTCTTCATCCTTGGTCCAATGCCCCATTACAGAGGAAGACCTTCTGAGACTCTGTTGGGCTGGAGCCTTCAGTCCGGAGATGAAATCATCCAAGAACTTACCTGCAGCACCATATATCTAAAGTGTAAGTGAAATAGTGATTTTTTTCCAGAGGTTCATGTCTTGGCCAGATTTGAGGAGAGGGAAAAATGAAAACTGATCCAGTTGCAAATCAAACCCTCCTACTGAGCTTCATTTCCTGCTCCAAAATGAGGCACTGCAGTTCAGGCTAAAGAGCTTCAAGAATTCTGGCTTAAGGAAATTAAACTGGTTTGTGTCAGACTTTTTCCAAATTTGATGGATCAAATTTGCTGAAGCTTACAAAGCCACCAACCCCTGGGATAGGTAGTATAATATGTAATTCATTTGGATTCAATCTTATTTGACAAGGCATAATCAACTGAAAACAGAACTTGAGAATGGAAATTGTTCAGTAGTTCTAAGTCTACACAGCTGTGAAACTTTCAATGTTCTTCTCCTCCTAGAGTGGAAGCACAGAGAAAAAGTAATGAAATACAAGTTACTAGTAATAATCTTCATATTTAGTATCATAAAAGTTTAGACACTAAACAAGGTTTATTTCATTAAGTGCCAGAAAAAAAGTCAAAATTTTTTGTCAGTAGTCATCTTCTCCTCCTAAATGCCCAGTTACAGTTTCTGAAGGACAGAGAATGCAAGATTGAGTTAGAAGCCAATGGAAGACCTTCCATGGTCATGTGTTACAGCTCCAGGAGCCCATGCTCACTTACCCACAGAAGGTGTTTCTCTATATTACCCTGCACCATGCTGCAGAACATGACATTTTCAAGTAATTTGAGCCTCTCATGGCTTTAGTTTACCCTCATTTATAAGGGGGTTCTCACCTCAAAGCAAAGCTGACAATCGTTCTCATTTCTTGATGGCAACTACATGTTTACCCAGCATTCAACAGAGCAGACACCCAAAATTTGCCCTCTGAATGAGTCAACAACATGAATCAACAATATTGCTGCTCTGTCACCAGCACAGCTTTTCCCCAGCTCGCTCTCTCCATCTCCACAGTTCACATAAGCAGGTGCCATTAGTCTCTATCCAGCAGCAGTAGCTGCACTCTCTGGCTCCATTCCCATCCCAACCCCAATGCCACAGGATGCTTTTCCCAACCCAGTCCTTTTTCACATGTGCAGACAGAGACAGTGGCCTCTGAACAAGAGTGGGAGCTCTGTCTTCCACTTAGTGAGTACCTGCAGCTCCTTTCCACAGGAGCCTGGGGCACTAGCTTTTCTGGATCTGGGGATCTACTCTACCCATCCGTCTATGGTAAATGAGGAAAACCCAATTCCTCTGGGTTAGGGTTCTGCTAGACCTTGTTTCAGGTCTTTACGCAAACCTTTCTCCTTGCAGACCATGAGCTGCTGAACCACCCCCAAATGCACGTGCCCGAGTTTGCTCTGAACTTCTTTTCACGACACAGCCCCTGGACAAGTGGCTTCATCCCACCACCCTCATCCTCAGCCACATGCGCTTTCTCCAGCTGCTGTCACAGCCTTAGAGAGGACTCCAGCACTGCAGAGGCTCCTTTGCCACTCCACCTTCATGACTTCATCCTTACTGACCTCACTGTGGTGAGTCAGGATGTTACTGACTCTGACAATAAACCCTTGCAAACTGCCACCTTCAAACAGCCAAGCAGGGTCAGCTGCAGGTGGCCTCTTGCAGACCCTCATGGAGTTACAAAACTCACACAGTGTGACTGCAATACCTGTACAACACAGTAGCCACATCTTCCACTGCACAAAATTTTAACACAGAGAGCCAGAGAGCATCATCAGTCACTTACCACAAAGAATGACACAAACATCAAAGAGAAAATACAGCTGCAAGTCTCAGTAACTCAGGAGAAAATATGCTCTTTCAAGACTCCATACATATATCTTCTCACATTATATAAAATTAATTTCCGTATCAGACAAAGGCAAAGAATTATTAGGATGAAAGGTCACTTAAAATGATCTGTTACTGATTTTATCAGTCACTACTTGCAGCTTTAAAACAGTCAATGCCATCTAATAGTGTCCATATTTCATCTGTTGAGAAATCTAATACTCTCAGAAAGGAAGCAATATCAGACTGCATGGTCAGCCTTACGTGGAAGAGAAATACAATTCTGAGAAACAATAAGAGAAAGAAAATCATGGAACCCAGCTAATATGCTGCATTTATACACAGAAGGAGAGAAAAGGAAGGAGAGAAGAAACAAAATTATTTTGATGAATAGTGAGAACATCTTACAAATAATGCAGATGCCAACATAAGATATTCTTTATTTCTGGAGTTGGTAATGAAAGAGATGAAGATTGCTGCAATGTCACTCCAGTACTATGAGAGCACAGTCAATCCTGTCAATAATCCCAGTTACAGAGTGGAGTGCATATGCAGAAGGTATTGGTTTCTGAAATTCAGAATTGCAATGGTAGGTGTCTCATATTAACATCCCTTTTTCCCAAATTTTATGTTGCATCTCCACCCATATGCTGCTGTTGACCCTCCGGTAGCATCCAGATGCCCTGACTTAGGGTCCCATGGTGTGAGAAGCCGCAGTCTCAGCTAGCAAAGGCTGTGGCTGCTCCCAGCGGCTACCAACATGTGGGTGAAGGGCAGGGAGAGACACATAGTGCCTAGGCAGCAAGAGAATCCTGAAAAAGGAGCATGTCTTTTCTTCACTCAAACACGCCCATAAATGCAAGCATAAGGAAACCTAACTAGATTTATCTAATAGCAATGAAAATCTCTCTCCAAGGGATAATCTTGCCTCTCAATTGGCAGCATTTGTGTCAGAGCTTGCTTACTCCCTCACCTAGTCCAAGGCAAGCTCACGCACACTTCCATGAACTGTATCGAGAGGCAATAACAGCAGAGTAAAAGAGGTGCTCCTGCCTCCTGTCAAAAGGAATGCAACTGTGGCACATCAGGGCATCATATGTGGAAAGACAGAGCGTGTCTCTGCACTAAGACAGGTGAGCTCAGCACTGGCATCAAGTTGCCTTAGTTACTGGCTCCCAGCTGCTGTGGCAGACCGTCTCCTTTGGTGTGGCCACAGACTCCTGAGGCCTTCATCCACCCTTGCAAAGCACTTCACCTTGTCATCCCCAAGGGCCAAGCCATGTGCAGTGTGGTCAGCCTGGTCCCTGTGCTGGCAGCTGTCCCCTCCCTGCCACCAGCTGCCAGGGCTGGGAGAGCTGGGCACAGGAGGTGTTTCCAGCAGTGCTCCCACCACAGCTGTGATTCCACCTGTTCCCACATGCATTTACACGTCCTCATGCACTTGCAATTATCCCTTCCTACTGCCTGGTGGGGGTGGCTCCCCAGGGCAGGCATGGTCCTTTCTGAACTGCTCCAAGTGACCCAGACTGGCAGAACCTGGGCGGAAGTCTAGTCCTTTCCTTTTATTTTACCCCATGCCACTATTGTTCCTGCTTTGCATTAAGAGATATTTTTTTCTCCCCCTCATTTAATATTTTAAAGAATCAGCTTTGTCAGTGTTCTGGCTGCCTGAGCTATTGCAGGAGCACTGCATTAACTCAGGGGGCAACACCACCAACACAAGGCTTGTTTTGTAGCTGGTAACACCGTTACAGGTATTTTGCTTTGGCAAGTTTAGTACATGAGATTTCAGCATTTAACACCCTTCCTTCACATTGTAGTTCTATTCATATTTTCTTTGCTAAAAAGGTGGGGGTTTTTTATCTTTACATTTTTAATCCACTTTTTAAGAGAAGCTCCATCTCCTTGATCTGGTCCATCCATGAAACTACCACAGTCAAAGGAAATCTGCCTGATTGTACTACATCACTGATTTGGGGTGAAAACATCTGCTCTCAAGTTCTGCCTCAAATCAGCAACTGAGATACTATCTCCCTAATCAAGCAGCCTGTAATAATTTGCTTTAAAAAGCTATATGTAATAAAACCAAGTTAACTGACTCCCTGAAACTTTTAAATGTCCTTATCTATATATATGCATCTTATGATGAAATCTAATGCATCTCATCTGAATGCTTACCGCAGTGCCTTGTTATTCCAACTTAAATCTAGTTAGGAATGCTATTCATAACTGTTATTTGAAAAGAAACCCACTCCTAGAATTACCCGTCTGATCAGGACTTCTGTTCAGTGGATGAATTTCATGGTCTTGCAGAATTAGGCCTTACATTATAACAATTATGTGCAGAAATTACATGACCTTGTTTTGTATTTCCCTGACATTAAATTTTGTGTTTCCTATTAGTTCCAGATTTTTATCTGATAGCACAGTGATAATTTCTTCCTGAACACCAAATATAGTGTACTTGGCAATTACAGACTGAGAAAAGAAGCAATTATTTTGCTTACAATGCTTTATGAATTAAGTTCACAAAGGTTGAGACAGAGGTGTCAGCTATTCTCCATACAATCTGATATTTGCATGTTAATTGAATCCTCCTCCAAGAAGGCCACCCTGTTTAGCTCATCAGAGAAAAAGCAAGAAAGCTAATTCATACCTCAGAGGGGGTAGATAAAGAAGGGCAGCCATTACCAAAAATTAACAATTACCAAAATAAACAATTACCACGTTTCTTTTATATTAGAAGTAAAACACACACGTATGCATAAACAAGGCTCAGTCCATGGCTGTTGACAATGGGTCTCCTTTGCAGTCAATGGGGTTAAGTGGATTTGTGCTGGCTGAGAATCAGATCAGTGCTGAAAAAGTCCAGGAGGAGCCTATGGAAATTAAGGAACCTCTTAGTGCCAGACCTCACCTGCAGGAAGTTGTCACCACCAAGGTCCCTGAAAATCAAAACTTGCCCAAGTTCAGGGTATCAGAGGCATTACCAAGAAGGCAATACCTGGTTTGCTCCAAATCAGGAGACCTCTGTTATCAATGCCAAGGTTTAGCTGCAATAGCTGCTAAATTGCATCAAGAACTAGCCAGAATATACTCAAGTACCCAGCCATTTGCCTTAATTTTAACCCATTGTAAACCAATACTGTGACTCTCTGGCTCCAGTGGTATCTTGCTCACAGACTTGGAAGCAAGATTACAAGATTATTTTGGTTCCACTGTTCGCTAAGCTGCTGGATGACCCAAGAATGTTGAAGGACACCAACAGTGGCAGCTCTCTCCTAAAGGGGGGACTCTGACCACTTGCAATTTTTGTCAGTTTCAACAAATTCTGTCAACTGCAGATAGAAACGAATTAATTTTATTCATATATTGTGTAAGTTACTTAAACTTAAAAAAAATCATTCTTATTTTCTAGCATTCACCAGGATACATGAGGTACTATCTGAGGACTGGTGGATAAACTGTATCTGTACATCTGGCTTGTAAATTTTTATTGTAGCTCAGAATTTCCTATTTTAAAATACAAGTTGAAGATTTGTTCTTTGCATGTGACTTTTCTTCCTAGGTAATTGGGGTCAAGTTTGTTTGTCTAAAATACAAAGCTCAATAGCAACTTGAAATAAAAACAAATGCAAACAACAATTATTTTGGTTGTATAGTCCCTACATTCTTAATGAAACATGATTGCTATTGAAAAAGTTTCTTGTTTATTAACATAGGCATTTTCTATGGTAAATGAATGGAACTGGCCATCAATAATCTCAGGGTCCTTCAAAACACTGCAACCATTAAGACTGCTCTCTTCACATCCCACTTCTGTGAGAATGCAGAAAAATCACACTTGTTTTTTCCTATTTTGAAACAGTTTCTCAGCTTTCAATTAACTTGTCTTTGAGCTCAACTAGATGAACATGCTGAAACAAAACCCCCCCCAGAATTCCTGCTGAGATGAAATAGCTGTAAAACTGTCTTATTTTGACAAAAAACCCTTGTTTTAGATGCTTGCATGGTGAATTTTATGAGCTTTATGACCTTTCTTCTTCTAGCTTTGAAAATAAGCAATGTCATTCTTAAATAGTCTATTTCATTTATATCAACATAAATTCTCAGCTATTATAGCAAGTTCTGCCCTAATATACTTGTCATAATTTCGTATCTCAAAAGCAATCTTCTGTTTCTTTATTTGCTTCTTACAAAAATCTGATTTAAATAGATATCTTCTGTTTTTTAAAGCAACCTAATTTTCTATAATGGCAAATTAAATTCACTGTGGATAAATAGACAAGAGAAAAACAGCTCTTGCTTTACTTCCTTGATAGTGGTTTCTGAACTACCCATTACCATTCAGGAAAAGGATGCTGAAGTTATAATAGATGTAAAGAGCTTGAATAATGATATCAAAAATGTTGCTGATGATACAGAGTTATTTAGAACAAAAAAAAACCTGAAGAATTTCAGAAGTACCTCACTGGGCAGCACTTGGGCAGCAACCTGGCAGGTAATTTATGGAAAAATACAAAGTGACACACGTGGAAAAAATTCTAATCCTGCCTAAGATGAATTTTAAATTATTTTTTCCATATGGTTAATAGAAGGGATAGCTTTTTAAAAATTCAGCACAGTCGCAGTTAGAAGTAGTGATCATAAAAATAAGGAGAGAAGCAAAGAACAGTAAAGAAATTGTCTTAATGGGGCTGGGGCTGTGCAGAAGAGATCTCCAGGTCATGATGTGTGAGTCAGGTGCCCTCCACCTCCAGCAGCACTGACAAGTTGGGAGAGACACAGGGAAGGGCAATGAAGGTTCAAGACACCGATTGTCTTCAGGTCAGTGAGACAACAAATCAGAGGCACCACAGAGAGCTCCAAAGTCCAGGTGGGACAGAGAAGGCAAGCAGGATGATGATTTCTCAGCCTGTCTCCTATCAGTTTTTTTTAATGCTCTCCAGCTGGACAAAATTTTCAGAGTGCAGAAAATACCTGATTACTCAACATCTCTAGAGCTCCTTGTCACAGGTTACAAAAACCTTGTAGGTGCAAAAAATGGAGTGACACAAATCTGGAGGAGGACATGAGCCCACTGAAGAGCATCAACCTGGAGAAATACCACCTGTGCCTCTCAACAGATGGGAGGTGCAGATGGAAAGAAGGTGTGAACATGTTGCCACACGCTCACTCTCTTTCTTCACTGTTCCATAACTTTGAAAATAGTCATGTTTCTGGGAAGGGCTGGATCATCACCTAGGCAGGCTTATGCACTTGAGCAATTCCTTGTGCCTAAAACCGTAACCTATATTGTGCTAATATTTGTCATGTTTTACCAGGCAAATCCATTCTCTAAGTATGAAACAGGCATCATGAAGATACTGGTAACATCTCAGAAATTAAATATGAAATACTTCTAATAGAGAAGCAAGCAATGTTTACTTTTCATTTCTATTTAATATGTTTAATTCTGGTAAAGCAAATAACAAAATCTGTCAAGGTGCTGAAGCATTTGCAGTTGCTGAATGATTTCAGAAAGTAATCAGAAAACTCATATTAGACTGATTGCTGCAATAGGAAGAAAAGGTTCAGTTATCAAGTAAGTCACAAAAGATTCAAGTAGCCTTGACCACTGCCTGCCTTCCTCGCACAGAACACATTTTAGTATCTCCATGGATCAGAAAATAACCCTGATATTCAGCATCCAAATGGGACCTCTACAGCTTGGCTGGAACTCCACCCACATATGTTATTTAAATTTCCAAATTGACAGCAACTTAGAAGGAACTTAAAACAACAGAAGCCCAACTCTACCTTTCACCTACTCAGGCATTGGTATTAACCAAATGGGCAACAGTGCATAAGAAGAACTTTTAGCCATAGGAACATAACCCAGCAATATTATCACAGATTTGCATCTTTAAATTAATGAGCTATTTCTACACCTTACCACAGCAAGCACCAGGACACTTTGCTGCTTAAGGGTTTGTAGAGGTGTAAGTGCAGCTGGAGACACGAGAAGGTCCCATTATTTTTAAAGAATGCTATAACCTAGTCTTGATTGATGAAAGGGTCTTCATCCAGCCTCTTGGGATAGTGTGGCCAGCAGCAGCTTGCTGTCTCCAGCTGCAGTGGCTGGACTGTGGAGGAGGGCTGGAAACCTGCCAAAGCCTGGGCTGTTTGCTGGATGTGAGAAGAGGGCATGGTGAGCAGAGGCCAGCTAAAAAATGGCAAAGAGAGAGGGTAAGGGACAAGAAGGAGAGCCTTGGTCTCTCCATTTTTCTGGTTCAATATCTGATTCACAACTTTAACTGTGGAGGGCTGTGGGCCCTTGGCGCAGGAGCCCTCTGCACTCCCTTGGAGGAAAGAGGCCTGAAGGCCAAAAGAATCCCCCAGAGATAAGCAACCTTCCTCGGGTCATGGTGAGAAAAAGAGCCACTCCCAACATGCCTTGCTTCTGTATGGTAATAGCTTGTACCCCGCTGGCTAATTGGCTTCTACCCCACCCCCTGCCTTCCCCATATAACCTCTGCTTCTACCCCTGATGACTGGGAGTTCTTGTCCCTGGTCTTGCCTTTGCTGCTGGACAATAAAGGCTGCCTCTGTGGAACTGCTGTATGAGGCTCCTGTCTCTCTATCCCCGAGTTCTGCCGGGGTGATTTCACAGAGAGCTGAGTGACAAGAGCTGATATCACTTGTAGCAGAGGAGTTGGTACACTTGCTGAAATCACCTGTTGCCCAGGGAAGTTGCTAAAGCCCCTGGAAAAAGCGTTCCCTGGCAGGACGCTTTCTCTAGGAAGGTCGCAACACACCGGGTTGTCCACCACCGGACCCCAAGGCGATAATTAACGATATCACCAGGCTCACATTTAGCCTTTTGTTTCCTCAATTCTCAAGCACTTTGTGTAGAGAGTCAGAGCCACCTCTCCTCCAGCCCGTTCTCTGCCAGTGCATTGCACTGCCCTGCACCACCCACGCCTTTGGTGACAGCCCAACTTCACATCTGACTTTCCTGAAGCCTTGTGCTAAGAACATCTGCCAGGAACAAAACCAGTGTTCATCCAGCAGGTTTCAAGAGCCAAAAGGTTCCCAATTTAAATCTTTCCAAGCGTTCACCTCCCCACAAAATTAGTGTTTTGCTGTCAGGGAAAAAGACAGCTGAGCACTGATCCCTGCACTTTGGTTCGAAAAACAAGAAGCACTTGCCTGAAACCAATTCAGATGAACTCAACTGTCCACCATTGGACACAGTGCAGACATTAATAATGTGGGGGTTGACAGACAGGAAGAAAAATAAAACATTTCCTCCCCTTTCTTTGCCATCACCTTGCTTTCCTGGCAGTTTGGGAAAGGGGGCCCTGGGACATTTGGGATGTGAGTGAGATGGAGTAAGTGGCCCCCCAAGGAGAGCAGGGAAGGGATGTTCATGTCATACCCAGTCCCAGAACAGAAGTCAAACAGCTGAAGGACACCTCTGAAAGCTGCAGAGCAGCCAGATTGAGGAGGGGTTTCCCAGGTAGCCCAGGAAAGAGTCATTCAGAGAAGCCTTTGCATGAAACCAGATGGCCCTAAAGAGTCCCCACCTGTGGGACCATGCCAGGAGAGCTGACCCAAACATGCAGACAGATAACCCCAGCCCAGGGAAACTGCTTCCTGGCTCCAGACCAAGACAGTGCCCCCTATAATTTCTTGGTTAAATGTGGACGGAAGAATCCATCAACCCTTAACCAGACAAAGGTCACTTATCTCCCAAGAGTACTGTGCACATACTACAGTGAAAACAGATGCTGTTTACATCATTATTAAAAACTGTCAACAAACCTGATGAGCAAAAAAAAAAACCCAACCAACTAAAATATTACAGGTAGAGGTAATGCTTTTCTGGGGATATTTTTGAAAATGCTGGTGCTGTAGCAACAAGACCCTGGTCTGGCAGCCTTCAGCATCTTTCCTGTTGCCAGTGAAACATTCCCACCTTTGAAAGAATTTCAAGCAGCCATGAACAACTCTGCCACCAGCCGTGGCTGAGAATGGATGTTTGGGAACCCATCTTCAAACCTGGCTGAAAACCAGCGTGGGGTGCAACAGAGCCAGTGGATTTGACTGTTCTTCATCTTGCAGAATCAGACTCCCACTGATAGCCTATTTGATAGATTGCCAACAAAAGTGGAGTCATCCCAGTGAATGATGCTCTCTGCATATCATTTGAATTCCAAAAGGCCTGCTTCTTCCTAGTAATGACAGTCAGCAATAGCAGGCTAGCTCTGAAATACTGAATGATTACAAATAATATTTTGATTCACAAAATACCTTTAATCCAAAAGGGCCATCATAATTAAAATTATCATGAAATGACAGTCCAGCCTATAGCACTGTAGTCTTGTTTTGCTCCCCACTTTAAAGCCCCAGTGAAGTTCTTGAAGGAAATAGTGATTCACAACCCTCATTTACTACTTCTAGTGCCAGAATTTCACTAATAATTAATAGTAGTAGTAGCTACTATTACTGCTATTAATTACTATTAATAGCAGTAATACTGATACTATAGCAGCTACTATTGCTATTAATAATTACTGTAGCAGTGTCCTATTATACAAATTATTTCATATGCACAGAAGAACACAATTGCCAGCTTTGGCAAATAGGAAGCAAAGGATCCAAATCTCGTAAGTAGAGAAAATTTAGACCCAAATGTTTAAGTCACGCTGAAGTTAACCAGAAATTAACATTCCAGGTGGAGTCAGGCTTATAAAGTTATCTTTAGTGACATAGACCTACCTGACTTAGAAAAAAAGTCTACGGCAAAGATAGGAATTGATGTCTCTGACTTCAGTCCAAGGTTTTAAGGACTCGGCAGCACAAGCCCCCAGCACAAGAGGCACTTGGCGCTTAATTGACCAGAAAGGTTCACCCTTTCCTTCCTGGGGTAGAAGTTCCAGTGTAAGTCCCTGATGTTCCCATCTGCTGCTAGAGAAGCCAAGCCCAGGGGATTTAGTCATGTCATAGAAGCAGAGGGGACACCCAGGAGCTGGCCCAGGTTGACCATTCATTCCAAAGGCAGTCCTAGGGATCAAGCCAACCCAGCCTGGCTTTCTACATAACACAAGGAAGCTGTTGGTTATTTTGGAGAATAAGAATATGGAAAAAAATTTATTTACTTCCACTGAGATAATTTTTGTATCCCAAGTCCCAAAGAGAAGCTCTGTTGCCTTGCAAGGATGGAGAATAAATAGAAACAGAGAGATAAAGGAAAGAATTCAACATGTACAGTTTGGGGTAGGATGTAAAACCACCTCCAGGGAGGCACAAAGGCTGGAGAACTTTGGGAAGGTCTGTGAGACTTTTAGTGTGGAACATCACAGGACCACCACTAAAGGACTCCCACTGGAAATGGGAAAAGCCATTGAAGTTGCTACCATGACTGGCAGAGCTTTAGTGGGAGCAGTGCACATATGAATAGCACTATATATACGAATAGATACACCCAGGATTTAGCTCTTTTGGTAAGAAGTGAGATAGAACCTGGGTAATTTTCATTAATTTAGGGATCTTCTATCTCTCATTATACCAATGCATGTAGTAGTAAACCATTCACTGTGAATAAAACTTGTTTCATCCAAATGAAAAATAAAAAATAAAATCCTGAAGACATTCCATAGTTTGCTATATAAGAACCTGCCTATTTTATGATCCAGGCTTTATTTTGGCAAGTGCTGAATTCAAGAGTTATGCTGATGTAGAAACCTTAACCAGTTTAATCTTCCTGTGAGTCGGGGTATCTTTGATACAGCATGTCTACATTAAGAAAACTGTTATTATATATTTTGCCTCTCACCTTAATTAAAGTCTCTTTTATGAAATGCTGCATTTGTAACTACTTTCCCCTTCCTGAAATAAGCCATCTTGTCTGGTACAGTAATTATAACAACATCATTGAATCTGTATTCATAGCCTGTTTTTAAAATAGTTCCCATTTCTTAGTAAAGACTGAAGATGTTGGTGGGTAGAAATGCTGATAAGATGGGTCATGGATCACACAGCACACCCCTTAACAGGAAAACAATTGTAAACCATGAAAAGATGACACCCTCAAACTTTGCATTAGAACAACACTGTCCTCAGCCCTGCCAAGCTGCCACCATTCCCAGAAGCACAAGAGGATACAGACAACCACTTTTTTCCAGCTGGAAGTTATAGTTAAAATCCATCAATTCAAGCTGGGAACTGAATGAGCTGCATTGGTGAGACCCTCCAGAGCCAAGCACCCATGCCAGCTCTGCAACTGACTGATAGCACAACCACAAGTGACTCACTTCATCAGCTTGAGCAAGACTTTCCTCTCCAATATTTGCCTCACATTTCATTACATGAGGAAACTGAAGACATTTTCTTGTGGAAGAGAGTGAACTAGTTCTCCAGAAACTGCAAGCTACACCCACAAACAACTGTTGACATTAAGAAAGCATTGTGCATTTCAAATGTCATTCTGGAAGTCTGAAGATTTCCATTTTGATGTTTTAGAGAATTTAATAAAGGGAAAATTAGTTTAAAAAGGAGCAGCACATTTTAGGCCAAAACTTTTGACCCAGTTCTTCTCTAAGCAAATTTAAATTGGTTGTCTTCATCAGTTTCTCAAGTTTAGGCTGGTTACAAAAAACCTCAGGATTTCAGAGAGACCAACAGAACACATTACAAGGACTTTAATGCAAAGAAGCAAAAAAGTTGTCTGACATAAATCTGCAGCTGTCAGATTCAACTGACACAGATGGAAAAAATGATCAATGCTTAAAGAAGTTGTTTTAAAAATAATTTCAAATTCCTCAACAACTTCAAATAGTTGAGGAAGAAAATTTATTCCTTTTCTGCAAAAACTGTTGTCGGCCTGCAGTTACTGAATCAAAACCTAGGTATCCTGAATTATCTTTAATTGGCTCAGCATTATCAGGCCTTTAGCAAAATGCTAACTGCTCACCCTTCAGCCACAGCTACCTATACCTATACAGAAGACTTCATCTTCTTTGATGCAGTATTGCCCTTAAGGAGGATAGAAATGGCTGGCATTTCAACCCTGCCAGCTCAGATCAGCACCAGACTGTAACATCATCCCAGTGGGGAAAGAAAAAGGAACATTTATAACAGAATCAAACTGTCAAAATCGAAACAGGAGTCACCTCAAGCCATGAACTGGGTCAGTATGATTTCCAATTATCATTTTAATTATTCTTCTACATCTCTTTTACCTACTTCCAAGACTTCGGTGCTCTGTTCTTTAAGAACAGTGTTTTCAAAAGGAGCCCAGATGACCACAGTAACCACTTACATACAGGAATGTCAGCTCAGATTTGTACAGGAATGCCAACTTATATTAAGTGCAGTACATTTAAGAGCTGAAATCCTGATGAAGATGGCGAAATGAGGAGCTTTACTGAGCAGGATGTGGTCCCAGAAGGTTTTATTAATACATGGAAATGGATATTCAGCAAAAGCAATGGAGAAAACCCAAAATGTGGTGTTCCTCTGGGAGATTTTGTCTGGGTTTTGTTTCCCTTTCTTTCCTCATTATTAAATGGTTCAGGGAAGACCCTACACAGTTTTTTCAGAAAATACTCTTCAAGCAGACCTAAGTAGAATCTTGTCCACTGAGCTGACAACCTGCATCTTCAACAGATAATCCTTTTTGCTCTGCTCTGCTCATGCAGTGGTCAGGAGTCCAAAGCCTTAGTGTGCAGAACAAGTTGAGATGCTTTAGGGCATATTGTGCTTGGCATGGAGAAATAATGTGGAAGGACCTACAGGGAAAAAGTTTCTCCATAATGCCACCGCGTGCTGCCTGGTACAACATGAAAACTTGGACACTGGAATACAATTTTCTAAAAGGCACAATGAAGAAATGTGAGTTTGGCCTGAATGTTTAGAAACCCTGTTCATTCTGGCCAACTTCCACTTGGTGTACCTCAATAAACTGGACGAAAAGTCCTCAGATTCCCAGTGACAAAGCATAATGACCACAGGGCACCCGTGCAGAATGTGTGCACTAAGAACAGAGTCCTTGTCACCGAGGCACAGCGAAACCATTCCCTCTCCCAGCTCAAAGTAGCTGTGCTCTGCTGCTCTCCATCTTTATGCTACAGCTAAGTGGCATGTGGAGTGAAACCCTGCAATGGCAAAGCACTGGTTCACCACAAAACAGTACAAACTAAAAGGTGGATCTGAAAACTAGTAAGAGTGCCAACTCTGAGACTGTTTTACATGCAAAATAAGATTGCAAAAATCAGCTTTCAGATAAGATGTCAGCCAGTATTTTCCTTGCCATCTGACCTTTCAGGGCAGACAATTAGAGGAATGGAACACCACTCCTATAAAGAAAGGCTGAAAGAGTTGTGATAGTTCAGCTTGAGGAAGAGAAGGTCCTGGAGTGACCTCATTGCAGCCCTCCAGAACCCAAAGGGGGCCTATAAGAGAGTTGGAGAGGGACTTTTTACAAGGGCATGCAGTGATAGGACAAGAGGGAATGGCTTCAGACTGAAAGAGAGTAGGTTTAGGCTGGCTGTTGGGAAGAAATTCTTTATTGTGAGGGTGGTGATACACAGCAACAGATTGCCCAGAGAAGTTGTGGATGCCCCATCTCTGGACATGTTCAAGGCCAAGTTGGATGGGGCTTAGAGCAACCTGGTCTAGTGAAAGGTGTCCCTGCCCATGGCAGGGGGATTGTAAACGGATGATCTTCCAATCCAGGCCATTTTGTGTTTCTGCGATTCTATCCCAGCCTCTGGGCTGAACTTTGGTCTCCTTGGCGAGGCTCTTTAGCTTGCAGCAAGTCCTAGGCAGTCCCTCTGAGCCCTAAGGAAAAGTCTTCCTCTCTCTCTGAATCCAGCTGGAAGCATGCTTATCTCAGTAGCTTCCTGGTCTCTTTGGCCACTGCCTGGCTCTCTGTGAGGCTGTGCTGAAAACACACCTTCCTTCCCCGGGTGCAGGCATGCAGTCCTTTTCCAAATAGGGTCCCCACCTCACCCAGGATCAGCAGCCAGAAGAAGGCAACCAGGGGAAGTATTCCTGGAGCCTAGTTTTGCCCTGCTGACAGCACACGGAATTGAGCACATGAAGATGCAAATCAGACAGCACCTGCATATTCCCCTGCCCGCGGCCGAGCTCTGGGAACAGTGAGCCGGCTCTCCCTTCCTGCCATCTGATGAAAATGCTTTTTAGACAGGTTTCTATGGGAACAATGCTTAATGCTTCCACTACAGCTTTCTTCTTGTCTCCTCCTAATAACTTCTGATCCCTTTGGCTCATCCCAGACAGAAGTTGACAGAAGAAGAGAAAAAATGCAGAGATATTCTGGTTCCTCAAATACCATAAGCACGAGGGCTGAGCAAGTAGTGGAGAGAGAAAACATAATGCCAGTGCCTTGACAAATGGAAAAGCTGTAGTCCAAGTCCATAGCTCCATGCCAGCTATGAGAGCCTTTTTATGAGGTCCCTCTGTTTCCTAAGGATAAGACATCCACTGGGCCAGCAGTCAACCAGCAGACAAATACACTGGAAACTAGGCTGCATCAGTGCCTGTGCACACAAAATTGCTTGTTCCTTCTTATCATCCAGTAGGTAGAAATATAAATAGTACTTGTTTCTGGAAATCCTGAGGGATGAAAGATCAGCCTGATTGTCACATACTACTGGACCGAGTTTCTCCTCTGTTTTTAACCCATCTTTTCCTCAAGATTTTTATTTGAATTTTTGAATTCTGTTTTCTATATCAGTATCAATGTTTGCAAGCAAACCTGCATGCACACACCCTTTCTTTTGCTATAGTTATATGACCAGATTGTTAAAACTGGTAACATCTGGATGAAAATCTGTATGTTGTTTCTGTTCCTATATTGTAAATGTAACTCCAACTGATTTGGAAATTTTATAATAGTCTGTAATGGACTCAGAATTGCAGTTCTGCTGTATAAGGTTCAGCAGTAGTCACAGTTATTGCTTTGGAAATTTCAGAATTTAATCCCAAATGAAATAAGTGTAGTTACAAACTGCTGTAGAAATAAGTTTGACTTCACACAAAGGTTTCTAACTTTACCAACAAGTAAAATCTTATTTTCAGGTGAATGAGCCATGTCATAAAGAAGATAGAAGGTCATACTGAGGGCTTTTTAAAACTGTGCTGTTCACCTGGGGATGCTACAAAGGAATAAGGACAGGGCGTAAGTGGTGTTTTCCCCTATGGCAGGTTCTCAGCTGACGGAACAACTAGAGCGTAACTGAACAAAGGCATAAAAGCTGCTCTAGGGCCACTGGATATTCTTCCTGTCAGTAATTTAGTGTGTTTAAAATGAAGGATCCTTTCTGCATTAAGAGAAAAGATTACCAGCTTGCCAAGCTAAAAGATTTGAGGCTTGACTGTACTGTGAACTCCTCTTGTGCTGGCCAAATGAGATCGTCCAGAGTGCCAGACCCCCAAAGATGCCCAGAGCCACAGAAACTGCAGCAGGGACTGGCTACAGCCCCCTCCATTAGCAGCCTCAGGCATAAAGACTTGCCTTTGGCTAGCAAGAGCCTGAACTGATGGCTTGCATTTTGCAGTGCTTCACTTTTTGACTGCTCTTTGCACCATGTGAGTTTCTATATCAAGACGCTGCTGCCAAAGCTGCAGGTACAGTGCTCAGAGCAGCCTCAGCAAGAGCCTTTCCCAGCCCACATGCCACAATTCATGTTCGTCATCTCAGTTGTGCCATGATTCACTCCTGTCCTGTGCCCTCCCAAGAAATTGTGTTAAGTCCTGTTGTGTATCTTGCTAAACTGTGGCATCCCAGCCAGGGCAGGCTTTTATTCTTGCACCTTGATAGCAACAATAACAGTTTAGCAGGGATAAACACCATGCACAGAAAAAACAAAGACCCCAAAAGGTTCTCCTACATTTAATAATGGGAAACAAAACCCAGTCTTTCCTTGTAAATTTTGCTATAACATTGTTATACTGAGTCACAGATGTTAGTTTCCTCCTGGCATCCTCTCCTCCCACAGTTCACATATGAACGATTCACTGAGGTCTTAAGAAATCAGCAAAACATGAAGCAGTATATATGAAATGTGATTTTTTTTTTCCCTCGGATTTACTCATTTTTACAATATTATCAGAGGAGTATCTCACAATAGCCCCAGATCTGTTTTTCCTTACTAGCTCGTTTAAATTGTCTCTGGGGTACCCTAACCTACTTTCTGAGACTATACAACTGCCTTTCCTTGTAGCACTCTTGCTTTGCAAGTTTTCCCTTTATAATAAGATTGAGTATTTTACTCTCAACTACTTTGGCTTTTGCTATCTCCTTAAATAGTACTACAGTCATTGAAATACACAATCTCTATCCTGCCTTGTATCACAACCTAAATAAAAAAAGCAGTAGGCTGGTATAAAAACATAGGTGTATTACAGTGCAAAACTGTCATTAGAGGGAGAGGAACTCAATTGTCCTGCAGTAATATGGCAATGTTTTCTACTTCATAACCTTCCATAATGTCTCCTTCGAAGGAAAAATAAAGCAGTACATTTTGACCTGAGAGACTGAAAGATGTTTACATTATTCTTACTGCAAAGATGGATGAAAGCTCCTAAATAGCTGTAATTCAGAAACAACCACCTTGTAGCAGCGTTTTGCTGGGCTGATAGTCTTCCCCAGACTTTCATGACCTACTGCACAAGTGTTTGTTCTGTCTCTAAGAATGCCTTTTCATTAGGCTTCAGTTTATTACACTCTTGTCTTTCCCCTCAACTGTCTTTTGCCCAGATCTTTTCATCCTGGGCAGCTTCCTACTTTGTTTCCTCTGGAAAACAAAATCAACTGTTACATAGCTATTAACAAAGATCAGGTATAAAATTTTTTCCCTTCTGCAAGTCTAATTCCTTATGAGCCAGATAATCAGCAGGTTTTTAATTCTGTTGCATATGAAGTAGCTGGAAGAGCCTTTAGTTGAAGTTTAGTTGTTAGTTGCTTTACTCAAGCAAGTTACTTCTCTACAGGAATGAGACTTTGGTGCTGAGTAGCCAATGTCATGCACAACAACACAGCCTTTTTAGCAACCATACTCTAGCAACTTGTGCATTAAGGATACAACCACAAGTAGAGTTTGTAGAGGTTTTCTCACTCTACACATGCTGCAAGCATTCCTTAACAGTGAACAAACCAAAGCCAAGATTTGCCTTGTCCAAATTAAACTACATAACTAAAACAAGGTTATCGACAGTTTAGGATCCACCCATTGTTAGAAAGGTTTTCCCAATATTGGGAAAGCAAACTGAGGATCTCAGTGAGATGGCAAAAATGTGAGGCCTAGTCACCCCTGCAACTTCATAAGAGAAAAAAATAATATCTGGGGTGAGGATCAAGCAGAAAAGGGCAAGGAGGAGAGAGGGGACATCTCACCCAGGGCCTACTGAGAGGTGAGCAGTGTGATGGGCTGCGAGGCAATCACCACTCAGACAGTGGGAAGGAGCCCTCTCATGTCACAGGGGCATGAATGTATTTAGATCCTCTGGGGCAGCAGAGATGTTAAGCATTTCAGGAACTGTAGGGCATCTACTGTTTTCCAAATTCAGCTAGCTGGTCATAATGGTATAGCACCTAGTTCTGTGGAGTCCTCTTCTACAATCAGGGCTCACAGGCACTGGCACAAAATAAATACTGCCACTTTGGAAGTGTAATAATGCTTGATCATGAAGGATTTCAGGATTTACAAAGAAAAAATGTCAGTTAACTCAGTGGGAAAATTTTCTCATCCAGAATTTAGTGAAAGTGAACCAGGAACCCCAGGACTTGGAACAGCAGTTTTTAAGTAAACATGGATGCAAAAGGTCATGGAGATGTCTCCCTAGCCCTCAGTCTCACTGCAGAGAGGAGCTGAGAACAGGGCTATAGTGGGGAAAACTTGATTTTTAAACTGTGCTAGCTCTTTCAGACCTTGCCTGAAGCCATTCCATGGCTCAAGGACCAGATATGGCTCCCAGCTGCCTGTTTCACAGTGAAGCTGTGTATTTTGGCATAGACATGCCATATCTGCGGCTGCTGACAGTTCCCTACTGCACTGTACCCCCACAGAGCTCTTCCAAGGCCATGTCTGAGGAGGCTTCCGTATCAGCAGTGGTGTAATGTCCAACATCTCTTTCTGTGGGTGCATGAACCAAACCCCACAGGACCTACTCTAAGGAACTGGCAATAAACCTAGCTCAGCTGGATGATTGGAATTAGACCTGCTGCAAGAAAGCACACCTCCCCCTCACTATTTTATCTCCAGGTAAATGACAGTATGATTTCTCTGTTCAGGAACTGTCCAGCTCATTGTTTTCAGCACCTGTGAGGAGCCCATTCTCTCTCTGTAGTCTCTCAAATCCCTTGAGATTTTATCTGACCTTTTGATTTAGCAGCTTCCTAAGCAACAGGCTTGTTTTCCCTTTACTGTCATCTATAAGGAGGTCTGACTTCAAATCTGCCAGCCAGGGGATCCAGGAAGCAGGACACAGAAACAAGCACCAAGGGAAGGGAAGCCAGTGCCATCAGAGAGCAGTTGAAAAAGAGGGACAACTGTGCGTGCACTGAAGGAAAGGCAACCCAAGGAGGAGGCATTGGGATCCCGAAATCTCCAGAGACTGTGGCAAAAAAGAGGGCTGACTGGTCAGCAGGGCAATGCAATGGTTTGATAGGACATGTGGATAGCCTGGTCCAGGGGCAGTGTCCACAGGTCTCTCCCAAGCACCCTGACAAGTCTGCTGAGCCACGGTTCATTCTCCAGACTCATGACAGACACAGACAGGTGTGAGGACTGAGCTAATACGTGGATTCGATACAGCAGATGCTCCACCCCTGGAGTATTCAAGGCCAGGCTGGATGGGCATCTGAAAAACCTGGTCTAGTGGAAGGTGTCCCTGCCCCTGGCAGGGGCCTTGGAGCTGGATGATCTTTAAGGTCCATCACAACCCAAACCATTCTGTGGTTCTGTGATATCGTGCACCCACAAGGTTTGCAGCCCCAGCCCCTGGTTTGCCTCCATCTGTAACTTGTAGTAGTACATTGCTCTGGGCTTTTTTTGCAAACTGCCTCGGCCAGCAGACAGAGCTGGATGGTCCTTCTCTCATGGCAGAAGGGTCTCTCCTAGTTGGTGGCCAACTAAATTCTTTCCCTCCAACTTTGAGTAAAGTACCAGTTTAATCTCTATCACTGACAAAAACCCTACTTCAATACTTAAATTTAAAAATCACATCAAGCTCCTTGAAAAAACCCCAGGCCTTCATTATCATGAAGTGGGGAGTTAATCAAAAGATGTTTTACATTTTCCAGGGAAGGAGCCTCTGAAGCATTTCCACTTAACTTGCCGGAATTTAAGGAACAAGCTAATTAATTTGTGGCTTGTGGAAGAACTCGAGGGCTTACTGTAAATTCTTAAAGACCTTTTAAAATGATTTAAATGTTACAAAAAGTACTGAGACAGCACCCTAAGAGACTGAAAATAGTTTCTTTACGGCAGAGAGGCTCAAGCTGCCCTCTCAGCCTCAGTAAACCAGCATGACTTGGACCATCTAACCTGGGGTGGGAAGTCAGGTGTTCACCCTACACTGGTTCGTGATTGAACTGACATTTAAAGGGACCCTCACACACTCATCTTTGTCTTGAAGCTCATCACATTTCATTAGAAGACAAACTTTGCACTAAACTGCTATGCTGAATTAGGTCTTTGTACGTGGCTTCTCTGTGGAAAAGAGTAAATGTCAGCAGTTACAGCTGTGATTCTCTGCCATGTAAATTGGAATAAGACCAGAATTAAGACAGAATGCCATCTGCAAGAGACAATAGAAAGGTAATAAAAGCTTTGGCCTTCATCTTCAGAAGAGATGTAACTACTCAATGTTTCGTCAAGCAGCTGAGGCCACTTGGTCTGTTCAGCCTGGAGGAGGCTGAGGGGAGGCCTCATTGCAGTTACAACTTCCTTGTGAGGAGAAGAGGAGGGACAGACACTGATCTGTTCTCTCTGGTGACCAGGGACAGGACCTGAGGGAATGGCCTGAAGTTGTGTCAAGGGAGGTTTAGGTTGGACATTAGAAAATGGTTCTTCATCCAGAGGGTGGCTGGGTACTGGAACAGGCTCCCCAGGGAAGTTGGTCACAGCATCAAGCCCGAGAGAATTCAAGAAGCTCTTGCACAATGCTCTCAGGCAGAGGGTGTGGTTTTTTGGGCTGTCCTATGCAGGGCCAGGAGCTGGACTTGATGACGCTTCTGAGACCCTTCCAACTCAGAATATTCTCAGAATATTCTGTGACTCTGTGAACTACCATTGAGCAGTAGTTACAGTTACAGCTGCTGTGAAGGCCGTAAGTCTGAGAGCACAATTTCTTTACTTTGTTTGAGTACATTACACCATATCTCATTCTCCTCTTCATGTGAGCTGCTGTCTCCCTCCCCAGTCATCGAGCTCCAGATATTCTGGCCCATGATCTTGGAGGAATCCATCACAGGAGATGGATCTGAAAATGGCTGGCTCCTCTGATTGAGTTGAAGGATGTCTCTTCACTCTTTAGCAAGAGTAAGCAAAGGTAAGCGACTATAACACAGTAAAAACACAGCACTTCCTACTGTGTCCATGCTTTAACTTCGAAATTCTACTTCATCCCTCACATCCTGCAGAATTTCTAGACCAGTTTCCTTGGAACTCATATGGGAGAACCCTAGTCTTTTCCCCAGTCCAACCTCTAGTTAGGGACTGGCAGATGGTTCATTCCTTGCCGGCCACCTGTGCACCATCCCTGACATTGTCTCCCCTGGACACCTGGCTATACTATCGGATACCTATCTCCCTCCCTTGAATTTCCTTCAAACTTGAGCTCCAGGAAGGCGGTGTCCACTAACCACTGGTGTCCCCATCTATAGTGAGAGCAGCAGACCTGATTTTTCCTGCTGCCAAAGTGGAGTCACTGCTCCCAAAATTTGGAAAAGGAATGAAGGCAGCTTTAGGAAGAATGAGCACATATATATCTCTTTGAGGGTCCTTCCCTCTCTCTGGAGAGGGCACACGGGAATTGAACACACAGTTCCCACAGACCTTCTCCAAGAGTCAAGAACCTAAATACTCCTAAAAGTGCTCAGTAAGCACTTCAGTGCACACAGTGCTCTACTTCCAGCCTTGCACGCAGTGTTTTCTTGCCAATCTGTGCACATTATATGCAACATTGGATATAGGGAGGAAAAACCAGGTGATTTTATGAGAGGAAGGCTGGCAGCAGAACTTCTGACTGCCACTACACTTCAGAGCTCTGAGCTTACTCACTTGCATGAGCAAATCTGAACCACATTGAATAATTTATTTTTTCCTCTTTACTTCATTCCTGTATTGACTCAAAGGGACATCTCACATGCCATGAACTTGGTATTGTTACAACATAATCATATGTGAAGGAGTCAGAAGAATATTATTTGTCCTGATAATATGGTTTCCTTAAGAAAATTCCAGTGGAGCATCAAAGGGAAAGGAATTGCTCTGAATAGCACTTCATTAAATCTTTGTATTTATTTAAGGAACAATGTTATAGTGGATAGATAGATAGATAGATAGTTTGGAAAACATGCATTAGGTGGAGGTGAGGGCCAGAAATGCGAGAATCTATTTTAATAAAGAACAACTGAAAGCTAGAAAATATTTAACACAAAAAGGAGGTATATTTTTGTGAGGATTTTGTATAATCTAAACCCATTTCCTCTCTTCATGTTGACATGACATTCTATACCAGCACTTTGGTTCAAACCAGAACATCACTGCCAGACCAGTTTGCCAGACCAGACAGTGGGCTAATATCCCAGCAGCTCTGCAAAGTCAGAAAAGCCAGTGGCTAAACTCCACTGGCAGAAACATATTGCAGCCCTTCTTCTCCCAACTCACTAAAGCAGCTGACAAGCCAAGTCAGGGGAGCATTTAACATTTGTTTTCACTTACAAAAGACTCAGTCAAGAATTTTAAAGAGCACAAAGTCCTCAGTATCAAAGAGGAACCATAGTAAAATTGCACATCAGAGAGACAACGACAGTAAGAGGACATAGCTCCACCAGCTTGAATAAATGTCCTTCACAGAGCATCCATGCTTATGCCTCACCCCATGCTTTATTCCAGAGCTACCAAAAAGATAATTCAGACTCCTCCTGTCCTTGACCATGCCTATGTTTTCATCCTGCAATATTACTCACTAAGAAGCATCAGATGTCTTGCACAGAGCACAAAAGGAGCATTAGGATCTGTCATGCACAGCCAGAGTAGGGGCACCCAGAGCCAGCACTGCTGAGACCTGCCACCTGATGCAGTCCTCATCACACTCGTGCTATACTATCTGTGCCAACAGGGAAAACGTGGACCCCTGGGCAGTTCTAGCCCCTTTAACCTGCTAATGGAGACAAGTGCCAGCACGTGCCAACAGTGCACTTTCAAGTGTGGCACACACAGCCTTGCACTGGAGAGAAAAGCATGACCTCACCCCAAAGGTGCCAGCTGTGCTCTCCAGCTCAGCTCTGCCAGAAGGTGCATCCCAGAGATTCTGGGGTACAGGAGCAGCTAGCTCCAGTGGTCACATCCAGGGGCAACTGGGTATACACCAGCTCAGCTACTCAAGGTATTTTTATGCAGCTATTCATCAGAATGTAGATTTTTCCATCAAAAATTGAAATTACAGCAGATATGGAAGTGTTCCTTATTGTTTTATAGAAAGGGCCCTGTCTTGCAAAGGAGTCCAGCTGGGCAAACCTCTCCAGCAGTGGGGACCTGCATGAATAGGGGCTAGGGCAGAGGCAGGGAGAGCTACAACCCTGCTGCTGAGAGCTGAGTGTGGACTTGGGCTTTGTAACTCTCTCCAGCCCAAAATGTTACATGGATCATTCATCTGTAGCATCTTTAAATCTCTAGGGTGGAAATAAGGAACACCTCTTAAAATTAAAGCTGAACCACTGCACTTAAGGGAGTGTGCATTCTTATAGCCGTGCATGCTTTTCTACCACCATAAAATATGCAGCTATATTAATATATGCAATTGTACAAAGCAACAATTTATTATTTAAAATGTCATTTAGTATATTTAATCAGTGTCTAAGCTCTTTAAAAGGATAATTCAAATTAATTTTACACCCTTCATTTGCAAAATCAGCATTTTGCAGATTTATATAATCTGTTGAACTCTGTTAACACACGAGCAAAAAGGTCTCTCCATTGTCAAATTTCAAGCAGAAATGAGAGTAGCAGCTTCCATTAGTTCTGAGAAGTGGAAACAGCCAGGAGCTGAAGATAAAAATACCAAATCACTTCTAACACAAAGATTCCTGAAACATATGAACACTGTTGAAAAGAAAATGTGAAGTCAGAATTGGAGAGATAATATATGCCTCATTAAATGAACATTTTTCTAATATTTCTTTATTCAACTTAATTTTCACGTCAAATTTTAGCACATACATTCAGGTTTTTTTCTAAATTTAATATGATAACAAGAAAGTACTCAGGTTATTGTGAAAAAGCTAACAGTACTCAGTAATAATGTATCTGTCCATCATCCCTATTGTTTTGTATGTGCACAGGGAAGGAAGAAAATCATTGAAGAACTTAATATTGTGGTGAGTAAGCTTCACCTAAAACCCTGTCTGATAACAGACATTTAACAGCCTTTTACCTGGACATGCCTCAACATTTCCACAAGTTCAAGTACTGACAAAATGAATTCCTTTCTGTAATTTTGAGGGGTTTGTGCTGCTAAGATGTTTGACTCAAGCTGTTGTGAATTGGAAGACCAATTGTAAATTTACTGCCACAATCAAGTGATATGTGTATAAAAAAGCAGAAAAATCTGAGGCAACCTTCCACTGTTTCTGCAAGTCATTGTTTTTTGTACATTCATACTGCTTAATGAAAAGATTCAAGAGTTTATGTCTTAGATGATGATAGAATTATCATCTATCCCTTTGTCATACTCTCACAATTGACAGTCCATAATGAGAAAATTAGTAGGTAAAATTTACATAAATTATATTATTCCTGTTTTTACAGGACTGTATGAGATTTCTCAACTCACAGAAAAGTGTAAATCTCCTCTCCTTTCAGGACGTGTATCTTCCGGTGCTGAGACAACTACCAGTGTCATGGTCATCAGTTAGGTGGAGCTGTAATTTCAATGACTAGGAATATATAAATAACACTGCGATTCAAACTAGATTGTGACTGTTCTCTCAGTTCAGCACCTTCATCATTCCAGGCCAGGAGATCCTGGAGATGGTCCCCTGTACAGCCAACATCCAGGATGTGGTACAGGGATATGAATCAATAACACCTTCAGCTATCAAATGGCCATGGTGTCATGGTCATCCTCACAGGTGACTCACCCTGTAAAAATATTTCAGGTGTATCTCTTTGCCTTTTGGTGGCTGTTAAAATAATTTCTGCATAAAGCTGATTTTAAATGTACTGCATAAATGCAAGCTGTTGTTTAAGGAAACAAAGCAGCCATGGGCAACAATATTATAGATTGAGTCATTCAGAAATTAGTATTTCCTCTCCCAGGGGTGTATCAGTCATCTCAGACCTTTACCTCAGTCTGACCACATTCCTCATCCTTCTAACAGCAGCCTCGGTGGACATTTACCAGAACCTCTTCCCTGGTGTGTCTTGGTTTTCCAGAGACTTTTACCTGCCTTCCTCCTCCAGCCCTCATCCCAGGTTCGCAGGGATCTCCATCTCAAGGCTGTGCCACCATCCTGCTCCAATCCCCTTGGCTGCAATAGAGGCACCAGTGGCTCAGCCATCTCCATGTCCATGGGCTGCTCAGCTGGGAGGAAAGTTTATTGCAGCTCCATTAGTACCCTCACCAGCAGGAGAGATTGCCTGCTGTTACTCCAGGGCCTGTCCAACACATAACCACTAAATCTTTGCAATGGAAACACAAGCATCTACTGACAGCAAGATTTTGCTGTTCGCACAGCCACGAATGGACCTCTTTAGTCGTGTCCTTCTCCTTGATGCAGGTAAACAAACCACATGCACATGCCAGAAAACATTTCCCCACAGTCGTATTTCCCATCTGAAACTATACCCTGAATTTTTTGTGGACGTGCAGTGCAGGACAATCTGAGGCAAGTTCAAAATGAGAATGTGGGTTTTTTCTTTTTCAAGCTCTGCTGTCCTTTATTAAAGCTTTGCTCAGGATGACATTAGAGTGGGAATCAAATTGCATCAAATTGCATAGCATAGTCATACTTTGCAGAAGGTATTTGGATTGATCCTACACTCCTGAGAATGACTTAAAACACGGACCAGGTACCACCTTACTGGGAAATATTAGCAAGCAAGAATACCCTCCCAAAAGGGAACAATTATTTTGACAGGAAGTGAATTGTTACAACTGGAGACCTAAGCAACACATTTGTGAACGTAATGCTGAAATGCACCAATGGGCAAGCCTGGCAAAAGCATTGCTTTACATCCTGGAGTCTTCCATCTCCTTGAGGATAAGCAGTTGCTTCCTGGCTGCTGTAGGTACCCTGCAGCCACTTGCTGGTGATAATGGGGTGACAGAGTTCTTGGTCCAGGCCAGGGGATCCATGTGGAAATGGACTTTCCTTCCTGCTCAGAGCCTCAAAGGAACCTGTGGAGCCCAGCCAGATACAGATCACATGGCAAGGACAATGTTCAGTTTCCTCACAGCAAAAGAGCTACTAAAGGGAGCATGGAAAAATTATTGTACAACATACTGGGGAGCACATACAGCTTGGGAGCTGCCGCTGAGTCTGTCTGAGAGTACCCTTTAAAGTTTCCAGTTACCTTAAATTCTCTGTTTGTGGGGTTAGACACGCACCCTCAATAGCTCTAGGCTCTGCTATTTTCCATTAATATATCCATAGCTCATATGTTGTGACCACGATCATTGTTTGGGTCCTCTTTCATCCATTCACCTTATTTATTCTGAAGATCTATCCTTCAGTTGTCTTCCGTTCTTGTTTATTGGTGACGCCAAAACCCAGTTCATTAGCACGCTGTTCACTTTGTGTGAAGACTATTATCGCAAACATTGCAGGGAGTTTTCCCACAGGGACAGGCCCAGGGAAACTCCTCTAGCAAAGTCCTGCTGCCAAAGCTGTCATCCTCACGGCGTCTCCCTCCCTGTAAGCCAGTTCCTCGCCAACAGTGCAGTCACTGAAGCAGCAGAAGCTCTGCTTGTCTGTCATTCCTCCCTGCAATACCACTTCATGTATGCACGGTGCAGTGGCACTTTGCCTTGTTTACCAGGTATAGCTTGGATTATTCTAGCATAATCCACTGTTACTTTATATCTTATTCTATCCGTTCTCCTTTTTTTCAAAAGTTGTCTTCAAGCCTTTTAGGCTATTTTAGTCAGACTAATGAAACCTATTCCACTTGCACGCACCAGCCTCAAAAAATTATGCAATGAATGCTTAGGAAGCCACCAGACATTTCCAGCAAGGATGAGGAATCTGTACTAACAGAAAATTAGGTTTAATCTACAACTATGTTCTTTGTTCTCCACACAAGAGAGAGGGGCTAAAAGCAGAGTAGTTGTAAAGGGAGGTTAACTGGTATGAGCAGGAGATTGTGACTTGTCACAAAGAGTGAAAAAGGATGGCTCCTTTTTCTCTCCCTGGGCTGAGAAGCAGTATGATTGCACTTTCTAAATAAATATATCACAAGACAAGGCATAAACAGAAGGAAAGTATTTTATAGTCTAAGTGTGGCACAAAAGTAAATAATTACCAGTCCTGGAGACAGGGTAGCAGAGCTAAGGAGTATCCATCTCCATTTAAAGCAATCAATGTATTTAATAATGAGGCACTATTGTCTGCTATAGGAGGAAACCAAACTCAGTGCTACTGAAATTGGAAAAAAGCTTTCAGAAAGTGTAACCCCAAACTTCTAAAATGGGAGCTTGCCCACCTCTCAAGAAGCATTCTGACTCTCTGAGCTCTCCAAGTCCCTCCATTGGAGCACGGGACCCTGGGGAGTCAGGAAAGAGCAGCTTTACATTCTGTGTCTGGTGCCCACCCGTGCCCAGCTCTGCTGTAAGCACCAGCAGCCCTGGTGTTTTCACTTACTCAGTAAAGCAAGTTCAGCCCCCTGACCACTGCAATGTGTACCCACATACAGGAATCATCCTATTCCTGGGCTGTCCAGCTCCCTCCATTCACTTCCCTTGGCTGTCCTTCCTAAAGAGTACATCCTCCTTTCCTTCCCTCTGATAGCTCTGTCCCTTTCCCTCACTTTTCTTCTTTCCACAGCCTCTGCAGTTTAGCTCTGTCTTCACCTGTGATGTGCCAATTTGGGGGACAGGGCATCCCCTCTTCCTTGCCCCGTGCCAGGTTCGTGCTCCCTCACTACACTGTGCCTTCTTGCAGCTCTAGTCCACCAGCAAAAGCAGAGAAGTTCCCCTGCCAAGGGAGCCTCTGCTGCAAATACATCCTCCCAGAGCAGAAAGCGAGGCTGCGTCAGCTCACTGTTAAAGCCTGCACTGCAGTTATTTGCCTGGGAAAGTCGTTCAAACATCACAAACAACAAAGAGACTGCCTGGATATGGTGCCATTTTTGTAGTCACCTTTTGAGTCCAGCCGCATGCTGAGCCCATTATTCCTTGTTCTGTCCTCACTCATTACTGGTGATACTCCATCCCTGACCTCTTCACTGTTTCCTGTTGTGTACCTGTAGCCATCACATTTCCGCTCAGACCATCTTATTTAAGCTTAGGCTGTTGTGATCAATCCTGGATATCTTGGCTTTTCCACCCAGGCATAATTTTCAGGCAATTTTGTGGGCTTGCTGTGCGCTGAATTCCCTCCAACTTTGTCCACTGGAGACAACAGAGTTGTTTATCGAGGTAGGCAGGGGTACTGTGCTTTCATGCATGTTAAACCCCAACTCCCCCTTAAAACAAACAATTACGCAGCATGGGTGGCACATGTTTGCTTTGGATCCATCTTTCATTCCCAGTCTCTCGATCTTTGATGCCTCCTTTCCCATCTCTGTCTTAATTTCTCCTAATTAGTAGTCCTTGTGCATAAGATTTTCTCAAAATAATTATTTGCACAAGTTGTCTGATGATGTGACTTGAAGGCTTGTTTTGATGACCTGTCAGATGTATCAAGATGACCTCAAATGGGGGCAGCATGTGTGAAAATGCAGAAATTACCATTGCAGTGGGGTGTGAGGATAAGTGCTCCTGCTACCTCAGCCAATAAATCCTAACAGTCAAGCCCCACCAGAGATGTGGATACCTCTCCTTGCATTGCACTCCAGGGAGGAAAACTTCCCCTGCTAAAGCAAACGCAACAGAGACTATTGATTAGCTGGGACAAAGAAAGATGAGTGCTAAAACTAAAGAAGGCAGAGCTTCCTAAACATTTTCAAACCACCCCCTGCATCACAGGGTCTGCTTTCTGCATCCCTCCAACCCCCGTGTTGTACAAGCAGCATCTGGGCTGGGAATAGTCCAGGGAGGCCGCTGGACACACCAGTGCCCCAGACCAGAGCAGCAGGCATGAACCCACCAAGGAGGCACCAGTAAGTGCTGTTTCTCTGGCTTTCAATTTTCTTTCAGACTTATTAAACTTTATTTTAACCCATGACCCATAAAATCACAATAAAACCTGTAACAAAGGTATAGGAAGGGCACTTCAAAACAAAAAGTGTCCACATACACACAGCAACCTACCTTCCCTAAAAGACATAAAAACTGCCAAAAGAGCACTTAAATGAGCTGAGATCTTTCATACTTTTTTTTTTTTTTTGCATTTGCACTACATCTCAGCAGTTGGATCACTAAGAACATTCAGAGGAATGTAATCCTGATGTAAAAATTAGATGTCTCTGTAAACCTAAAGGTATCAAGCTGTCACACAAGGGATGTCAATCCATAACTCTAATATAACCTCTGCAGGTTCTCTCAACAGCTTTAGTCTTCACAGATGAAGGGGTTGACCTGGCAGTTCCCAACAGGAAGAGGCTTCCCTCTGCTTTCACTGATCACTGCAGGAGACGATAACTCACAATAAAGCTTTCAACCCAGCAAGATTTCCCCCTTCCCTCCCTGCTTTTATAATTGTGCATTCAGACATGAGCCCTGCAAGTGTTCGGTCTCTATACTATGTATTCCAAAGGAAATAGGTTTCCACACACATGTGAAAGGAGACTCACAGATAGATTTCTCTTAAGGGATGCTGAAATGCACCATCCCTTTCAATGTGTTGAGGCATCTGCAGGATACATGCAGCTCCTGGAGCCAACGAGAAATTTCAGACTCACAAAATGGATGAGGCTGGAAAGGTCCTCAGCCCCTTGAACCTGGACTTCCCCTGGAGGACACCTTGTCCAACCTCGCCTTTTCAGAGCATGTTGCTGAGGACTAAATCCAGTCAGGTTTTGAGTATCTCCACCAGTGGCGATTCCACAGCTTCTCTGGGCAACCCGTGCCAGATTTGACCACCCTCAAAAGAGAAAAAGTGTTTTCAGATGAAATTCCATGTGGTTTAACTTGTGCCCAGTGCCTCTTGCACTGTCGTGTGTGGCTTTCTCTTCCTTACCCCCCTCTGTCTTCCTTCCCAGCAGGTGTTTATACATGTGAAAGTCCAAAAGAAGCACCAGCAGTTTTACCCCCCAAATTCAACATTAGGCAACTGTTTTCTCCTCTGAGAGTGCTTTAGGGCATGAAAGGCTCACAGGGGATTTCAAGGTGAGTGACAATGTCACGAATCCTTTGGGCTGGAAGCCTGGAGAAGATTTGCTTCTGAGTTTTTGAAGGCATATAACTTGGAAGAGTGGTGGTGCATAATACCTGTTTCAAATATTTCTTTGGGAACACCTGAAAAGGACATATCTGAAAATGAATTTAACTCTGGCTTCTAACCTGTGCTTATTTTTAGCTAAGTGTAGGCGTGACAATAATAAAGATAGCGATGTCTTAAAAGAAATTATGAAGCATGACATTTATTTTCACCCTTCTTCAAAACCCTTTTTTATTGATCTGACTTGTACAATTTATAACCATGGATGTATAAAGATAAGAAAAGGGACTGGGCATACCTAGAAGTGAACTGTGAAAATCCTTTAAATGCTGCAGAACCGAAAGGCAGCTTTAATCACTGAGGTGATCTAAGATGATGATATATTATCTGCTGAACAATTTCCAACTGATCCCATACTAATAATATGTGTTGATCATATCTGTTGAGCCAGAGATAGTGTTCAGGACAGAAATCTTCAAGAAAGAAAACTAGAAATTTCTATATGATGTTATTCAGTGCAGTAGCTTCACAGTAATGCAGACAAAATCAATATCATAAGATAGAAATGCTTTACTGAGGTCAAATGTGGGATAAATAGTTTAAATATTTGACCAAAAGGAAAAACACTATCTCATTCAGACTGGTGAGGGAGCAGGTCCTAAGAAAAACAGATCATGTTTCCAGTTTGAAGTTTACCTTATTTTACATTTGTTTTGTGCTGTTGGAATTTGTGTCTGCATGGAAAGGAAGAACAAACTGTGCAGCTGGGAATCAACTCTAAATTTGCAATGTTCAACAAAGATTCAGTGGTAAGAAATGCCTTTACCTAGAACAGTTACAGTTCTAGCATGGAGCCATATTATGTCCATGCTTGTTGCCAAGCCAAAGGACTTGTTACCATCTACAGGACTTTCCTTCTCTATCCAAGAAAAATTCAGATTAGACTAGGCTTGCTCTAATTATACTAATATCTTGCTATCTCCTCCCAGCACAGTGCTCCAGAATATTTTTGGTTGGTGCAAGGCAAGTTCTCCATAAACACCTTTCCTTGTGTATTTTCATGAAAACATTGTCAATTTATTCATGACACCACCATCCCAGACATTCCATGGTGTGACAGTTTATACTGGTGTATGTAACAGCACAGGAAAGCTGCAAGATCATAAAGAGTTGAGACAACCCAAATAAAGAGGAATGATGCGGAAGGATCACAACAAATCTCTTTCTGATGCTGCTCCATACCTCAGCAGACAAACTGGGTGGATTTATTCAGCCGGTTTATAGTAGTCAGGCTAAGGATGGCTTTCAACAATGCCTACAGCACAGTTCATTTCTGTTGTAGCCACAACTGAGACAATTTCATTCTGCAATATTCCCTGCATGGAAAACAAAACAAATAAACAAACACACGAAACACAGCAACTCCCCCACACTAAACCCTAATCACTCATGCCGCAGGTACTTCAGGGCATCTGAGCATCCTCCTGTAAGGCTCTGGGCTGCAGACCACTATTCACCTCCTTCCTCCAACGCAGAGAGCTTCCAGCCAGGGCACTTTCACTGGTGACAGCCCCATCTGTTAAAGAAAGGGAAATTTATGGGGCTAGTTTAGGACAAAATGAAGCCTTTATCAAACCACCAACTCCATAGCCTTCACTGCCTGTGAAAGGATTTCCAACAGCCTCATGCTACGTATGCAACACATATATGCAAAACTCCTACTCCCTAAGTATCTTGCCTCAGAAAAGAACAGAAGAACCACTGAAGTGCGATACATTTAAGTCACATCACTGAACAGAATCCCAAGTAGCACACGTTTATTATAAGAAACTGCAGCATATGAAAGTGTCTAGAGCAGAATGAGAATGTGTGCTACGGCTAGTAATATATGCAGCATAAATGTTTTTAGAAAGAACCATCTGGGTGGTGTGTGTTACCACACTGGCACTACCACCACTCTTCCTTTTGAAAATTTGGGGGTCTTGATAGCATTTGGGGGGGAAAAACCAAACCAGGAGATTTTCTGTTTTCTTCAGCAGCCACCTATTGTACAGGTCAGACTAACAGAATTTTCAGAAAACTAAATTGTAATAAAACCAATTTTTATGCAATGTGTTTCTACATTTTTCAGTGAGGTTCAGTAACTCTCACTATGACTGCTTGCAGTACGAAAAAGACAAACCAAATCAAAACAAAACCAGCTTGCTTCTCCCTACCTTTGGCCATTTACAGCCAAATTTTCACAAGCTTGGAAACCTCTGACCACATGCTTACACCTTTTAAGACATTGCATTTTTCTGGTGTCTTCATCAAATCCCTTTATTGTTTTCTTCCATTTCCCTCCCTTCTCTCTCTATATTGATTAGGTCATATTTAATTTTAAAAGCTATATATTTTTCCTCTTTTCAATTTCCTGGAAAGAAGAAAAAGAAGTTTTAACATTTCACAAGGAAGATTTTCAGAAAAAAATTTTTTTGAGAAGAAACTTCTTAATTTCTGACATCACCTGGACTACTCCACTTTCAGCTTTCCCATCCTATGCCACATGAACGGGATGCACTTTTCCAGAGTTCATGGTCCTTACCTATTGATTTTTCAGATTTCTGAGAACACAACAAGCAAATTTGCAGTTAATGGGGTCATGCTAACAATAGTGTCTTAAAACAAACAGCACGGTTGGTTGATGTTTGAACAGCAATCAAGTTTACTGAAGCAAAAATATTTCTTTACTTAGGCTTTTCGACACTTGTTGCAACCTCTCAGGGTGAAATGCAAGAGACACTGAGGAGTGCAGCAATCTATGGTGCAGAGGGGATGAAAAATTCTAGCCAATATATGAAGCAGAACTGAGCAGACAAGAATCTAGATGAAGTTTGGATAATACCTCTGGGGGAAAAAAAGAGGAAAATACCCACTGTATTTTAATCTAATTAATATGAATATAAATCAATA